>PVIR01010860.1:0-40092 GCA_004026965.1 Petromus typicus | reverse complement strand
TAGTTCTTTGGGGATTCTTTGGCCAACTCCGCTCTTTCTCCTCCTTCTTGGACCGAGGAAGGCAGGTCTCCCGGTACAGACCCGGCTTCCTGATCCTTCCCTTTTATCCATCTCCTCTTTGTTCTCTGATTGATTTGTTTCTACCATTCTAACTCCAAGTTCACTGATTTTTCCCTCTTATTTCCATTTTGCGATTGGTCCTTTCCAGCTCAGAAAGATGCCAGCAGCTTCCCTTCCACCTTAGAATAAATCCTGAGCCCACTCGAGGGCCGAGAAGGTCTATGGGATCTAGTCCTCACCTCCCTCTTCTTCGCCACTGCCAGACAGACTCCCCGTCTGGCTTCCACCTGTCCCTCCAGTCATTCAGCTCTGAGGTCCTTTCGGTGACCTCAGGGGTACTCATCCCTCAGGATGCTTGCCTTGTTCCCTCTCCCAGAGACACTCTTCCCTCAAATTATCCAACATGTCCCCTTCTCCTTTCCACTTAGGTTTCTGCTCAAATGTCTCTTCCGCAGAAGAAGTGGCTTCCCATGCTTGGCCCTTGGACTCGCGTCATTTACTGTGTGGCCCCCTTGGCAGGTATCGCCCTCGGGGCCGTGGGTTGTCTGGCTGGTCATCCGTGGTGCCCCCCCCCCCGAGCGATGCCACGCATAGCAGGTTCCCAGCAAAAGCTGTGAGTCCCACGCCAGAGCCACACTCTTCCAGCTGTGTCCCGGGACCAGCCCCTTAACTACACTTTCTCCTCCCTGACTCGGACTTGGAAAGCTGGGCTGTGACGCGGACGCCAGGGTGGCCCAGGACAGTCTGTATTTCTTACCACTTAGAGGGTACCACGCTGCTGGGCTCGGGCCCAGGTTCTTTGTTCTTTTTTTCGGAGCTGAGGATGGAGCCAGGCTCTCATGCACTTGAGCTGCATCCCAGCAGAGGCCCCAGAATGCACAGCGAGGCCTTTACTGCCCTGAGCCTCGATTTCTACCTGTAAAACATTGTGTTCATTGTGGGGGCACCACGGATGACCTCTGAGTTGTCCCAAACAAGCACTGCGCACGCTGCCTGGCCCAGCACGTGCTCGGTGACGACCTGGACGCTTTACTCCTTCTGATCCTCCGTCCCCAGTGTCCACACACGGCCAGCCCTGCATAGGTCTCCCTCCAGGCTGTGCCCACGTTCTTCCTCCCAGGCTGTCCGGCCTGCCCATCACACATGACCGGGCTTGGGGAGGATTCTGGCATCTTGACAGTCACGGAGCATCATGCAAATGGGATGCAAAGCAGAAGCAGATGAGCTCTGGTGGCCCTGGCTTCCGGGGAGGGCGGCGGGTGTGGGGCTCGGCGCTGGCTAGGTCAGGGCGGCTTGTGGCGTTCGAGCAGCGGGCAGGCCAGTGGCAGCGCGAGGGTGGAAGAGGAAAGGAGCAGGTGCCATGGGGGGCCAGCTTTCCCCTCAGGGCCTGTCTGGAGCCAGAGGGTAGGAGGGCAGGCCTGGGGTCTCCTGGCAGCAGATGGGCACAGATCGGGCTCCGGAGGTGGGACAGCTGCCTTTGGAATCACTGAATGGAACTGCTCCTTGGGAGAAAGATGAGCCCGGGCTGGGGCCGGCAGGTGGGCAGGGGCTCTGCTTACAGCCCCAGGGAACCCAATCCCTCCCCTCCCAGCTCCAGCCTCTTCCCTCTCCTCGGGGCATCTGCTCAGGGAAGCTGTTTTTGTTCTCTAGTACTGGCAGTTGAACTCAGGGTCTTCACATGGAGCCACATCCCTAACCGATATTTTATTTTTTTGAGACCAGGAGAGTCCCAAAATTGCTCAGGCTGGGCTTGAAACTTGCCATCTCCCTGCCTCAGCCTCCAAGAGTTCTGGATTTATAGGCATGCGACACAGCACCTGGCTTAGGGTCTGTTTGGAGGAGCCAGGGATTTAGCTCAGTGGCACCACACCTACCTCAGAAGCACAAGGTTGGCATTTGATTCTTGGTACAAAATTTTTTTAAAAAATTAAAAAATGGATCTGGAGCACAGAAAAGCCAGGCCAGCACAGGGTTCAAACTCCAGCCCACCCATATCCGGACAAGCACTCTGGTAAAACCAGTCTCTGGTCTGTTTCCTGCAGGCCCTGTGCCAGTGACTGTGCAAGACGGGCCAGGGACGGGTGACAGCTTTGGGGACCTTCTGGGCAGGGCCTTCACGTTGCCTACTGTTGGTCTGTGTGTGCCTGCTAAGCATGTGTCGATCGAGTGCATGAAACGGCTCTTTTCTTCTATTTCAGGACCCGCTTTCCCTTTCTGTTTTGGCACCCTGATACCAGCACACCTTTTGCAGTTTCCAGCTGCCTTGGCCTAGTTGGCAGCAATCTCGTGACAAAGAAGAGGGGTCTCAGATGTGCCGAACACGGGGGAGGCCATCAGTGCCATAAAGCAGGCTTGGGTAAATTTGCAGCAGGCTTCTGGGAGGTCGCTGCAAACTGTCTCAGCACTAAGGCTGCAGAGACACTTGCCCAGGAAGTGTGGCCCTGTCTCCCGCTGAGTCGCAGCACTGGCAGCTTAGAGTCTGGTCCTGGCTGCCAGAATGGGCAGAGCCTCTCCCAGAATCAGCTTTTTCCTCAGGGAGCGCAGCTGGGACCCTTGATTCCTACAACTGAGACCTACAGGGAGGGGGGGTGGGTGCGGGTGCGGGGCCTCTGTGTTCAGCTAGGGTTCTGGCGAGTGTGTTTAGGACCCGTGTAGACGTGTATGCCTGTGTCTGAAGGCGTGTGTCAGGGTTACACGTGTGTGTGTGTGTCGCGTGTGCACGAGTAGACAGAGGCCTGGGGGCAGGCCTGTCTGGGTGTCTGTGAGTGCTGTGGGTGCGGGTGGCGCCCGGCCTTGGGAGACGCGCGGCGGACGCGGCCCTGGAGAGGAGCCCCGACAGGCGACCCGCCCCCCCCCCAGCCTCGGAGCCCTGGAGGCCGAGCCCTTGTTTTACTCTTTGGGCCTCAGACCCAGCCTGTATAATAAGCATGAATTTCCACGGCAGGAGCTTGTGAGTGAACGTCTTACACTCAAGATGAGCCCGGAAAAGCTCAAACTCACTAGACCAGAGTAAAAAAGATTATTATCAAATAGAAACTTCTTACGGAGCAGATCGCGGTGCGGGGTTCAGGACCCGGGGAAGGTGCTTGGCAAAGGTGTGGCTCCCGATGTCCCGGAGGAAAGCCGAGGATGAGTCTTGGGAGGAAGAGAGGAAAGGGCGGGGCAGGACCTCCCAGGCGCAGCAGGCGGCACCTGCCTGTGCCCTGCAGCCCGTCTGCGCCGCGAGGCGCTTGCGCCCGTGTGGATGCGGGCGCCCCCTGCCGTCCGAGGAGGGAGGCTGCGGGCCCCGAGCATTGCCCAGTTGCCATGGAAACGAGCAGAAGGAGGTGGGTGGCTGGGAAGGAGGCGGACGGGCGGGTGGGGGCGGGGAGCGGGTTCCTGCGGCTCCGGTGCCGCTGCCTTCCGAGCGCACCGCCGAGGGGACCCCGGAGTGCGCACCCCCACCCCGGTGCCAGGTCCCCGCGCGCCGCCGCCACCGCGGCCGCCGGCTCCGGCCCAGGTAGGCGCGAGCTGGGGTCCCGCGAGCGCCCCGGGGCCCCCAGGGGTGCTGCCCCGGTAGCTTTCCTCTGTGCACCTTCCACGCGCCTCCAGCGGCCGCCGATCCTGACCTCCGCGCGCGCCGCCCTGCCTGGGGTGCCGGCCGGGGGACCCCTTCCGGGGTGGAGCGGCCGCGAGCTGGAGCCCCTTCCTCCCCCTAGCTGGAGCCACGTCCTGCCCGAGCTGCCCCCCGCGCTTCCGCGGCCGCGCACCCCCAGACTTCCCAGGGCCCCAGTGCGCACCCCCAAGTGGGGGCATCTGTCTGTCGGGGTGCAGGAGTCCGGGGCGCCGGCGCCCCCGCCCCCGCCCCCACCGGCCCCGCTGCATCGCTGGGGACCGCTCTGCGCCGCCCGCCGGGAGCTGGCACTGCGGAGGAGGCTGTCCGCCGGGAGGGGCGCCGTGGGCAAGGACGGCCCGGGGCTGCGCCGAGGGGCCTGCTGTCCCCTGGGCTGAGGGGGCTTCGCGGGCAGCGGTGGGAGCGTGAAGGGCACAACTGGGGGCAGAAGGCCCTGCCCTGCTTCCCACCACCCCACACGGGAGATAGCTGCGGGCCTTGGCCCTCATGGCATGGGCGCCGGGTCGGAGGATTTGGGCACCACGCGGAAGGATCTTGTGTGACTTGGTGGTTCCTGCAGACGTCAGGTGTGTCTGCTGGGCGCTGGGCGCTGGGCTGGGGGTTGCGCTGTGGGGTCTAGGGCCCGGGGGGGGGGCGGGAGAGTGGGGCCCAGGCTGGTGCAGGCCAGCTGCGGGGGCTGATGTGCCCTGCGCGGATGCCTCTGCATCCTGACCCTCGGAACCCCTCACTCCTCCTCTGCAGGGCCAGGACAACCCTTCCCCAGGCTCCGTTTTCCCCTGGCCCCTCTCTCTTTTCTCCCTGCCCGTATCCCCCGTGCTGCACACCCCGGAACCATCCCCGATGCCTGCCCTCCCGGTTGTATGCAAACCGTCCTCGGCCCTGTGGACTCCCGAGCAGCAGCGCCAGGCCCAGCCCCTGCTCACTCTCCAGTGCTCTCACCTCACCCTGGACTGCTTCCCTGACTCCCCCCACCCCATAAGCTGCTCTGGCTCCAGCAGCTGGGGAGCCTCTGAGATGGTAGCCAGATGGCACACCACCTCTTCTTGGGCCTTGGACTGGCTCCCCTCCCCCTGGGAGAAAAAGCCAGGGTCCGCCCTTCGTCCCCTCCCACACACACCTCCCTGCCTCCCCTCCCCCCACTCAATCTGCCCCCTTGTTTCCTTGTCCCTCAGCCTTGCTGGTCTTCAACTGTGGCAGCCAGACTTCTGCCCCAGGCCCTTTGCACTGGCTGCACCTTCTGGCTAGATACACTGGGTGGCTACATAGCATCTCCCCTGAGCCCTGCCCCCTCCCATCATTTTCCCTGCTGTGTTTAATCCATACCCCTGTCCCCTCTGAAACACTTTATTGTTTACTTCCTCTTGTGGCTTCTTTGTGAGCTCCACGAGGTCAGGGCGCCTTCCATCCTGCTCACTGCTGTAGCTTAGTTTGGCACCGCTCACCTGCCGGCCCGTGTGCCCTGCGTGTCCTGCAGGGCCCCTAGAAGCCGCCTCTAGACACAACTGTGTTCCTGGAGGCCAGGGCCTGTGGCGACCCTGGTGGAAAGGGGGCAGAGAGGGCAGCTCGGTGCTGGTCACATAGAGTGGTACAGTGGGCATCAAGGCGAGACCAGGGGTCTGCCAGGTGCCTGGCTTGGGAGGCTCCCAGGCTGGCACACTCGAGGTGGCCTGCCCTCTGTCCCCTCTGTCCCTGGCCAGGGCGAGGGCCGCTCCACCTCCTGCTGGGCGTCTCTGCAGTGTCCCTCTCAGCCCCGCTTTTCACTGGGGTGTGGCTGGGCCTCCCCAGTGTGCCAGCGCCATGAAGGTTGGAAATGCTGCCCAGCAGCCCCGTCTCTGAGCCTCCCGGAGCCTGTGGGTGGCAGGTGTGGGCTGCAAGGGGCGCATGGCGTCGATTTGAGAGGACAGCAAGGCTGGGCAGAAGGACAGGGAGGGAGGAAGGGCCAGGGGCTGTGTGGGGTCCTGTCCACGCTGTGCCCCGTGAGGCCAGAGTGTGCCCCTGCCCTCTGCACCGAGGGACCCCAAGTGTTCCCACCTTCCCTGCGCCCCACCTGGATGCATCACTCCTCAGGGGGGGTCCCCTGGGTCTGGGGGACCTCGGGTTAGAGGAGATGGTGGTGGGGCCTGGTCTGTAGCCAGGAAGCCAGGGGTGAGGTCTCCCTTTCTTGGGAGCTGGGGCCCTTTGCGTCCCATCCAGGTGAGGATCACTTTGGAGGCCCCTGAGGGGCTCTGGAGAGATGAGCCCTCTGGATGTCACCCCATAGCGGGCGCCTTCTCCCGGGCTGCCGAGGAGACTGAGGCACACGGAGGTTAAATAGCTTGCCAGGCCTCCCAGCCAGGAAGTGGCAGGGCTAGGGTCTGGGCTCGGACTCCCAGGACGCCTGAGCTAACGGGGGCCTCTGAGCTCGGGGTGTGGGGTGACTGACAGGTGAGGGCGACTTGGGGGAGAGGGAGTCGGGGGAAGGAGGCACCCATGCTGGAGAGGCCCGTCCTGCTGCATGTGGAGCCCACCAGAAGCCGGACAGGGCCTTGTGGGGCTCAGTGAGCCCTCTGGGAAGGCATGGGATGGGGGATACTGGAAGGAGGGACAAGGGAGGACCTGGTCCCCAGCCAGGTCACCCTCCACCTGCTGTGTGACCTTGGACAAGTTATTTCACCTCTGGTTCTCACATCTGTGTCTGTGAAACTGGAAGTCGCTGCAAGTTGGGCCAGGCGGGACCCTGCATGAGAGTGGCGCGTAGTAGGGGCTTCGGGCTGGCGGTGGTTGACTCTGAGGTGGGGAGAGAAGGTCCTGAGGGTGGAGCAGAGTGGTGGCTGTGCCCGGCACGCCCAGAAGCAGGGCCAGTGGGGCTTAGACTCCCTCCGTGGGATCCTGGTAGTTGGCTGGAGGGCTCGCCCAGAGAGGGGACCTGCCACCACCCCCAGGCTGGCAGTGAACAGAGAGCTGATCTACTAGGTGCTGGGCCTGACCCGTCCACCCAAGGCCCAGTGCTGCCACTTAAATCCAGTGCATACCCATTTGACAGATGAGAGAGAGGAAGTGATGCTCGAGACAGAGTCTCACTGTGTAGCCCAGGCTGGCTTCAGACTGTCAGCGATCCTCCTGCCTCAGCCTCCTGCATGCTGGGAGTGCAGACACGCCTTCAGGGTGCTGGGAGATGAGGCGAGGAGGAGAGACACAGAGCGAGGACAGTGGCTGCTGTGAAGAGAAGACACACCCCACCCAGCTCTGTGTTCACCACGTGGCTGCCAGGCTGTGGTGTCTTCATAGCCCCGTGCCTCAGTCTCCCTATCTGTAAATGAGGATGCAGCACACGCAGAGCATCTAGAGCCTCACCCAGCAGGCGCCCAGGGAACACCAGCCAGTGGAGACTGACGTCAGTGTCAGTTGCGCCCTCTATGGTGGCAGCAGAGCGGGGAGAAGAGGCCCCTGAGCCTGGCTGTGGGCCGGGGCTCTCCAGGAACAAACGGAGAGACGGGACAGGCTGCTGTGCTCCCGTGAGACTCGGCTCAGTGAGGGGCTTCACGAGGGCCTCAGACAGGCAACCCGACCCCACAGGCTGGCATCGTTGTGGTTCCAGGCTCACGTGACATTGGCCATGCCACAATAGTCTGTCCTGGGGACCCTATTGGTACCTGGGCGGTCCTGTCCCCATTTTCCGAGGGCCTGTGTGGCGGAGCACAGGTGTAGGGTTGGCATGAGGATTATGAGTTGAGGGAAGGATTGGAGCTGGATGTGGTGGGACACATCCGTCATCCCAGCACTGTGGTTGGCTGAGGCAGGAGGATTGCAAGTTTGAGCTCAGCCTGGGCAGCTAAGAGATGTAGTGAGGCCCTATTTCAAAATTTAAAAGAATAAAAAGGACAGGGGCGCAATGGTTTGAATCTTGCACTACAAAAAAATAAGAGAAAGGAAGACAGGGCTAGTTTGTGCTCTGGGAGTGCCAGCTGCTGTTATTGATGACAAAGCGTTCAGGGCCCAGGTGGCCTGACCCCCAAAGTGACAGGTCAGGCCCAGAGAGAGGGGTTGGGCTTGCCCACGTGCCAGCCACATCTGTCCTGACTCCTCTTCG
Source organism: Petromus typicus (assembly GCA_004026965.1). Lineage (NCBI taxonomy): Eukaryota > Metazoa > Chordata > Mammalia > Rodentia > Petromuridae > Petromus > Petromus typicus. The sequence goes on along the minus strand of PVIR01010860.1, from coordinate 32,350 downwards.
GTGACACAGCAGGCGGTGACAGGCACCAAGCGCCTTCCAGCAGGAGCAGAGCTGATGGCCTCCAGCCACCAGGGTGCAGCAGGAGTGGGCAGAGGTGTGTAGCCAGGCAGCCCCCGGGGCTGGCCACCTCCTTTCTGTCACCTCTCACCTGTCTGCCAAGCCCACCTGGGCTGCGGTGGGCACCGCTGGACACTCTTATCTCCCCCAGACTCGAGAGCAAGTCGCTTCCTGGAAGCCTAGAGAGGGCACAGGAATTCGCACGCTTGCAGCCACTGGCCTTCCCTCTGGCCGACACGCTGGGCTGGGTGGCACTGTCCCTCCCTTGGGCTGGGCACAATCCCTGCTGTCCTGAGCCTGGCCCTGATGCAGGCTGCAGTGTTTGTGTGTGCGTGTATGTGTGTGTGTGTGTTGCTGAGGAGGGGACACGCACTCTTTGCAATGAGCTACATCTCGAGCCAGAATTTATTCTTATTTTTATTTAATTTTGAGACAGGGTCTCGATTTATGGTTTAGGTTGGTCCTGAACTCAGCCTTAAACTCAGCAATCTTCCTGGCTCTGCCTCCCAAATTCTGGGATTACAGATGTGAGCTACCATGCCTGGCATTGTGATATGTGGTACTGATTGCTGGTGGGCATGAGTCACCACACCTGGCATTGTTGTATGTGGTTACTGGGGATCAAACCCGGGCCCTTATGCTTGCAAGGCAGACACTGGAACCACTGAGCTAAATCCTCGGCCCAATTTTATTTTTATTTTGAGACGGCATCTTGCTCAGTTACTACATTGCCCAGATTGGGATCAAACTTGTGATCCTCCTGCCTCAGCCTCCCAGAGTGCTGGGTTACAGGGTTTCTGCAAATGTACAGTTCATTCACATGAGGAAAAATTCAAAGGGTGGGAAAGACCTGCAGTGAGATCGCCCTCCCACCCTCCTTGAAGGTGGCCACCACGTATCAGGCAGGACCCTTTTGGGGGCAGGACCCCTGCAGCAGATGCGCTGGGCTGCCCATAGGCAGTGCCCTGGGATGAGGTCTGGCTGTTCTGCGCCGCTGGAGGCGGGGTGCTGCAGGAAGTATCCTCAGGCAGCCTTGCAGCTGGCAGGTTAATTCCCGCAAGTGGTGGTGGCAGAGAGAGTGCCTGAGAAGCCTGTGGCTCCATCCAGCTGCCCCACATCGAGTGGCTTCCCCAGGACCAAGCTGAGGGGCCTGGGCTGGGTTCCACCTTCGTTCATTCCCCGAGGCTCCAGAGGCGAGGCTGGGCTGTGACCGGAAAGGAGCCCTTGGCCTCGGACAGACAGGGAGACTGAGTGACAGGTCCTCCTGCGTTGGTGCCACCTGGCCTGAGCCTGGGTAAGCACTAGCTGCCAGGAAGGGATGGGGGTTCCTGGGCCCAGGTAACTGAACCTCACAGCGTCCACCTCCCCTGGAGGCCTCACAGTCCCCGGCCGACTGCAGTGCAGGAGCAGGGAGGTGCCCCCAGAGCCAGCTGGAGGCTGGCAGCTCCCACCGGGTCAGTCCCAGCCCGGACTCTGCTGCCTCTTTGAAGATGGGGCTCCTGACCCTGAGCCCTCCTCTCCTGAGTGACTGTGTGTCCTGTTGGGGAGGGCGGGAGTGCCCCCGGGCCCCGGGCATCAAGTGGCCTAGATTGGGCAACTGCGATGCCAGCTGACAGAACCAGGGCAGGCGCAGCTGCCCACACGTTGCACAAATCTGACCCGAGGGCCAGGGAGCCACATGCCCACGATGCTCAGGGACCTTGGAAGCCAATGATGGGACAGCGGGCCTGAGCTGGAGGTGGGCAGGGCTGCTGCCCACCTCAGTGGCCTGGGCTCTGGCTGCGGGCGGGGGCTGAGGTCTGAGGGTCTGCGCTGGCTGGGTCCAAAGCTGGGACCCTGGGCAGGGAGTTTGGGGCCTGGCGTTTGGATCCAGGTGGGCCCAGGGGGCCATGCTGAGGGGCAGACTGGGGCCTTTGGGGGCCGCAGGGCTGAGAGCCAGCCAAGTGCCTGTGCCCTGAGAAGCTTCCCGGATGTAGCTACCCACGTGTGTGCCGCCTTCACAGGAGGATCCTGGTGCTCAGGGTCAGTAGGCGCCCCAAGGGCACGAGCACTGCAGGTTGAGTCCTGGGGCCGCTCTGGGCTGGTGAACCCCCTGGGGCACGAGGCCCCCATGCCAGGCTGGTGGCATCTAGCCGAGCGGGCCGGGCCTTCCCTCCTCTCTCTCTCCTGCCCTCCCAGCGCCTGAGCAGCGGAGCCCGCCTTCAGCAGCCGCACCCCTGCCCGGCTCCCACGGCCACACCATGTCCGGCTCCTACGATGAGGCCTCGCTGGCCCCAGAGGAGACCACCGACAGCTTCTGGGAGGTGAGGCTGGGCGCTGCCGCCTGTCTGTCATGCCCCCACAGCCCCAGCTCCTCAGCACCTCCAAGCCCTGGCGTCCACTGGAAGGGGGTAAGACTACCCCACCTGGAGCCCTTGGCCCAGCTGTCTCGGAGATGCTGTGAATTTCAGCACCCCTAGGCCTTTCCTGACTGTCCGCTTTGGGAGCCCCGTTCAGCTCCTGGCCCGCCACAAGGCGGACGCAGCGCCTGGCAGTGTACACAGCGCTGGTCCTCCACCGGCCGAGGGAGCTGAGCGAGGGCCAGCCACACCTCAGGGTGCAGCCCAGACTACAGGCAGCATTCAGGAGCTTCCAGAAGGATTTGAAACCTAGGGGGAAAGTCGTTATTGGCTTCTGAAATCCAGAACGAAAACTGCCAGACCTAAATTAATAAGTGTTTAATGAGATGTCTACAAAACATAATATTGTGTCAAGATCTGCAACGCTTCTGCCACTGTATAAATATAATGGGTTTAGCTCTTGAGAACAACATGAATAATTCATTGTAGCCCAAGTCCAAATTATAAAACTCCTTCCCATTTTGTGGCGGTGAGGAAGTGATGTCTGAAGTGGGAAGAGGCTGTGTAGAAATTGTGGGCAAGCCGGTGCCAGGCGCAACAAGCGGGAGGGGTCAGGAGTCGTGAAACGGTGTGTGCGCGCCCCCTGCAGGCCGGGGCCGGGAGCGCAGGGACGTGAAGTCACATGTCCTGTCCCCGCCAGGTGGGAAACTACAAGCGCACAGTGAAGCGCATCGACGACGGCCACCGCCTCTGCAACGACCTGATGAGCTGCGTACAGGAGCGTGCCAAGATCGAGAAGGCGTACGCACAGCAGCTCACTGACTGGGCCAAGCGCTGGCGCCAGCTCATCGAGAAAGGTGCCTCTAGGATCCCCAGGGAGCCCCCAGACCCAGCTGATCCCCCAAGAGCACTGTCTCCTGAGCATCCCGCCAGTAGATGTGACCTATTTCCTGTAGCCCCGGGGCCTTTGGGGGCTGCTTCCTCTTCGGGTGGGATTTTTAAAAATCACAGGTGTAGCGGCACACTGTGATCCCAGCGCTGAGGAGGCTGAGGCAGGAGGATTGAGCGTTCGAGTTCACGCGGGTCGCTTAGCTAGTTCAAAGCCAGCCTGGATTACATAGTGCATAGGCTTCCAGTGACATTGCGACATTACAGAGAACTTCACATCCTTCACCTAGATTCAAAAGCAAACCAGACTAAACAAACAAGCAGAAACGTGGGCTATGTAACACGGCCACGCGGATATCTGGCCACAGAGTGGCCGGACTGGCCCGGGCCCGCGCCAGGAGCACACGTCGTTTCGTGTCCCCGCCCTGGATTCCTGTGACCTGGAGCACACTGGGGTTGAGGTTTACACGCCTTTGTCACTGTTCTCTCCCACTAGACTCTAGGCCAGAGCTGGGGCAGGGCCTGCCAGGGTGCCGGCACGCAGGCAACAAAGGAGGCAGAGCGATGGCCCTAGCGGGCCCCTGGCATCGGCCCGGAAGGCGCTGGCCTCGCACATTCTGCTGAATTCCCTGAGCACCTGCCCAGGGCCTGGAGTTGGGCCGCACTGGCTGAGCTTAGGGGCCCTGGGGTGTCCCGGGGAGTAGGCACAGAGGCAGGTGTGGCCCGAGGCAGAGCAGGGGAGCGGCTTCCCAGAGGTGGTGGCTGGGCCCTGGGGACGACTAGTGGAGCGGGGAGCTCTGGCGTGGAGAGGCCCTGTTAGCGGCTGTGTGCCCTCAGGCCCGCAGTATGGCAGCCTGGAGCGGGCTTGGGGCGCCATCATGACGGAGGCGGACAAAGTGAGCGAGCTGCACCAGGAGGTGAAGAATAATCTGCTGAACGAAGACCTGGAGAAGGTCAAGAACTGGCAGAAGGACGCCTACCACAAGCAGATCATGGGCGGCTTCAGAGAGACCAAGGAGGCCGAGGATGGCTTCCGCAAAGCCCAGAAGCCCTGGGCCAAGAAGATGAAGGAGGTGCCCAGGGGCTACCCACAGGCAGGGGAGGCTGGGCAGCTGGCCAGGGAGGTGTCTGTGGGCGAGTGGTCAAAACATGGTCTCAGGGCACTGCCCACAAGGGGGCAGTGCCACTTTCCAGGAGGAACTGCCCACCGCGGGGCAGACAGCACCTGGTGAGTAGAGACTCAGGGGAAAATGGACACTGTCCCCAGGAGAGACGCCAGCAGGTTTTGTCAGATGGGGTGGGCACTGCAGTGCCCAGCAGGAGCATCTGCACAAGTGGGCACCACTCCAAACCGTGCCCAGCAGCCCTTGCCGTGGTGCGTCGGGGACGAGTGGGCAGATCGTGGTGCCGAGGACAAGTGGCCGCAAATGTGGGTCCTTGTGCGCCTCGCCCCCCCCCCCCACAGCTGGAGGCCGCCAAGAAGGCCTACCACCTGGCCTGCAAGGAGGAGAAGCTGGCCCTGACCCGGGAGATGAACAGCAAGACGGAGCAGTCGGTCACCCCTGAGCAGCAGAAGAAGCTGCAGGACAAAGTGGACAGATGCAAGCAGGACGTGCAGAAGGTGCCGCGGCGCGCGGTGGGGGCGGGGTCCAGGCCCCTGGAGTGGGTGCCCGCCAAGGCCTCACCGCCCTCCGCCATGGCCCACAGACGCAGGAGAAGTACGAGAAGGTGCTGGACGACGTGGGCAAGAACACGCCGCAGTACATGGAGAGCATGGAGCAGGTGTTCGAGCAGTGCCAGCAGTTCGAGGAGAAGCGGCTGGTCTTCCTCAAGGAGCTGCTGCTGGACGTCAAGCGGCACCTCAACCTGGCGGAGAGCAGCAGGTACCCGCGGGGCGACACAGCCCGCACGGGCCGCTGGAGTGCAGGCGCGCGGGTGGCGCGGACGCTCGCTGGGCATCCGCACCCGAGGAACGCGCGTGTGGCGGGGTGGGGTGTGGTGCGGAGCCCACTGGGCACCCTGAGAGGAGCCCCCGTGAACCATGCCCTCCGCCCCCCGCGTCCCCGAGCGCAGCTACATCAACGTGTACCGCGAGCTGGAGCAGGCCATCCGCGGGGCCGACGCCCAGGAGGACCTCCGATGGTTCCGCAGCACCAGCGGCCCCGGCATGCCCATGAACTGGCCCCAGTTCGAGGTGAGGACGCGGGATGGGGAAGGGGCCCTTGAAAAGGCTGACAAGGACCTCGAGGTACAGGCCCCGAACTGCTCCCTCCCCTCCAGGAGTGGAACCCAGATCTGCCCCACACCACCGCCAGGAAGGAGAAGCAGCCCAAGAAGGCGGAGGGGGCGGCGCTGAGCAACGCGGCCGGGGCGGCGGAGTGCACGTCTCAGGCTGGGGACCGCGGCAGGTGAGGCTCCCCTGCAGTTTTTTGTTTTGGGTTTTTCTGTATTTCGTACAGGGGACCGAACCCAGGACCCTGCGCTTGTGACGCTGAGCCACCCTGCCCCCCGAGTTCTAAGAGCTGAAATACTGCAGATGGCCCTGCCTGTGCTCAGAGCTGACCCTCCCGGGCCTCCTGCTCGGCCACTCGTGCTTGCGCCAGCTTGGCAGGACTGGGGGCCTGAGCCTGGGTTAGTGGGGAGCGACCTAGGGCCGGGGCGTTCAGGAGGGGCTCTCTCTTCACATCTCAGCGTCAGCAGCTACGACAGAGGCCAGCCTTACGCCACAGAGTGGTCGGACGACGAGAGCGGAAACCCCTTTGGGGGCAGTGAGGCCAACGGAGGAGCCAACCCCTTCGACGACGACGCAAAGGGGGTCCGTGTACGAGCGCTGTACGACTACGACGGCCAGGAGCAGGACGAGCTCAGCTTCAAGGCCGGTACGGTGGGCGGGGAGGTTGGGCGGGGCCTGGGGCAATTCTTGCACCTTGATTGGATGCAGCGGTGGAGGCGGGGCCTGAGGGAGAGGACTGGGCCTGGACTGGGCGTGGCAGCTGGGCGGAGTGTGAGGAGAGGCCCGGTCCTGGATTGGGTGTGAGGGAGGGGCGGGGCCTGAACCCAGCGCTCAGGTTTTGGATTAGAGAACCCGGAAGGATCAAGGGTGCTTGTAGAAAAAGGCGAGGTGAGATCTGGAGACAAGATTTAGGGAGCAGGGCTGGGGCCTGTGAAGGGAACCGGAGGCGGGTCCAGGTGGGGTGCCGGCCGAGTGGGTCTGGGCCTGTGCGCCAGGGCCGCGCAGGGAGGCTGGATCGGGGCCGGGGCGGGGCGATGACCAGAACCCAAGGCGCAGTGCACGGGTTGGTTCCTGGCCAGCGACGCAGAGCGGGCTGTGGAGGTCTCCACGGCAAGTGCATCGAGGGAGGGCCAGCCTCACTCCTGTCCAGTCAGCCATCCCTTCGCCGTGTTCCCTTCCCAGGAGACGAGCTCACCAAGCTGGGTGAAGAGGACGAGCAGGGCTGGTGCCGCGGGCGGCTGGACAGCGGGCAGCTGGGCCTCTACCCCGCCAACTACGTGGAGGCCATCTAGCCGCCCTGCCGGGCTACGTCGTCCCTCTTGCCCACCGCCGCCCGTCCCTTCCCACTGTCCTCTCTCTCTCCCCCTGCCATAGAGTTCCAGACATATTTTCCAATCAAGCTTTTATTTTTTTAAAAGTCAAAACAGAACAAAGAATATAGAGACAGAGCATTTGCAGGCCACCTGGAGGCCAGGGTGGTGGGACTTGGGACGATGGCTCCGGGGTGGCTGAGGGTCTTAGGACTTAGTCTAACATCCCGTCTGCTCTTCAGAGTCCACCAAAGAGTCTCCTGAGCCCCGAGGGACATCTGGACCCATCTCCCTGTCTCACTGTCCCCCTGCCCCGATCCCTGCAGATGGCAGCACAGCCCCCGTTCCCTGAGCCTGGCTTCCTCACCCCTCCTTTCGCCTCCTCTCCCCAAGATATTAGTCTTCCACTCTGCCCAGAGCACCTTCTTCTCCTGGCCCCATCCCTTGGGCCATGCATCTTTCCCACAGAGGCTTCCGCGGATCCTAGACTCCCCCGACATGAAGAGTGGGGAGCTGCACCGGGGCAGCGTCTGTGTGCCCGAGGGTGAGTGCAAGTCCAGTGGGCCCTCCGCCCAACGCCTGGCCCTCTGTGCACGAGACCCTTCTTCCCCAGACCAGCTCCTGGGAGGAGCCCCCTCGGAGCCGCACCCTTGGTGGCTTGCAGAGGCCCTGCCCCCTCTTACGCGCTTCGGCCTGGGGCCGGGAAACCCAAACCCAGGGCAAAGCCAGCAACAGTAGCAGCCTCCTCCCATTTCCTGGGGAGGAGGGCATCTTGCCCGGTCACCCAGCCTCTCCCCTCCACCTCCGCAGAGTCCAGGCGGTGCAGGGTCCACCCCGCAAGCTCCCAGCATAGCCGCCCCTGTCTTCCCTCCCAGGTCTGGGGAGGCACTGAGGCTGCAGGCGCTTCCAGCCGGCAGTTAGGTGGTGCAGGAGAGATCACTGCTCGCCTCGGGCAGGGCAGGACAGTATCATATCTTTCTCCCTGGCCTCGCTACCCGCCTGAACCGCCTGGCTGGCAGCACACCGTCCACCCAAGCAGGGTCCTATTTAAAGGCGGGGGTGGGGGAGACACACGGATTTTTGTGGTGAGAGCAGTAGTGCAGGTGCCAGGTATGGCACTGCCACTCCCAGGCCTCTGGACCACACACTGCTCTTGCTTCCGCTGTGGTGGCCTCTTGGGCTCCAGGTAAAGGTGGTGCGCTGCCCTGCCCTCTGGCTCCCTGCTCCTGTTAGGGCTCAGCCCCTTCCTGTGGGTACCGAGGACACTGACAGTTTTGGGAGGGGCCCAGGCTGGGGCAGGCCCAGCTCAGGGCTGAAGGTGGTGGCACCGCAGGGACAGGCACCCCCCAGCTGCCAGCATGCCCTCTTCTCAGTCTGGTGTCTGGTCCTTGACTACAGCCTGAGACATGCTCAGGGCTCCTTGGGGCCCTGAACCTGCCCACTGTCAGGGCAAAAGCTCCCCTACCCTCCCTGCACAGGGGAACGCTTGCTGCAGCGGTAGGAATCCAGCTCACCTGCACTGTGGGGCCTGGGCTTGCCCTCTTTGTGCCAGGCTGGACCCAGGCCTGTCCCTCTCAGCCCTCTGGCTGCCCGTTGCTGGCCAGGGATTGGAGAGCCCACCCCTTTGGAGCAGCCATCTCCACAGCCCCCCATGGGACCTACCCTTGGTCCCCAAGCTCCTCAGGACCCGATGCAGGAGGATCTCCCCCTGCAAGTCCCCCGAGCTTGGGGCCCATCCTACCTGTCAGTGCTGGTGTCAGGGCCACACCTGTGCCACCTCCTGTGGCCCCTGCCCGCCCCATCTGATGTGTAGGCTGCCCGGCGGGCTCAGCCGTTACGTGTCTGTCTCCAGTTAAGACCATTCGCAGCCCCGCCCTGCGGGCTCGGGCTGCCCCGCCCTGTCACCACCGCCTGCCGCCCTAGGCTTCCTGACTCCATTAGTTCTGACACTTGTGAACCTCCGAGAAGTGCTGTGGTCTCAGCAACACACCTGTTTTGTACATGATTGTGTAATTTAAAGGTATATAAATACAAATATCTATATCTATAAGTTGTGACTGTATGACTGTGGATAAAACCCAGAACTGTGTCACCCTGGCGGGGTGTGTTCTCCTGAGTCTGTGTCTTCTTGGGGCTCTCCGGGGTTGGAACCTCTGTTGGTGGGGTGGCTCTTGAGCTGGTGCCGTCCTGGGCCCTTCAGCTGAAGGGGTCAAGGGTCCTGGCTCTTGTGTATTTGGGGGGTTACCCTGGAGCTTCCTGAGGCACCAGATAGGGACAGCACCGGCCAAGAGGCCTGGTGCATTAGGATCCTAAATTCAAGCATGGGTCTAAGGTGACTCGGGCCCCCACATAGCTTTGACTCTGTTTTTCTTTCTCCAGTCCCAGGGATTGCACCGAAGGCCTTCTGCACACTGAGTTATGCACCCTCCAGCCCTTTTAAAATTTTTTGAGACAGGATCTGGCTGAGTTTCCCAGGCTGAGCTTGAACTCGTGATCCTCCTGCTTCAGCCTCCTAGAGTGCTTGGATTATAAGTGTATGCCACCACTTCCAGTTTAAAATTGTGGTTTTTAAAGCAGAGTTCTCAGGATGACTGCTGAAGCCTGTGGTCACCTCAGGCCTTGGCTCCCTAGGGTGACACCAGGCCGAGCTGTGCCCTCCCGTGGCCTGCCTGCTGTTCTGGAGTGACCCCTAGGAGGCCACTGACAACTGGCTGGGACTGGAGCTCTGGGCTTTCAGTGCCTCTGCCATGGCCCAGGCCTGGCTCAGTGTTGACTCCAGCCCAGCCCTGGAGGGTCCCCATTCCCCACTGTACCTGACCAGATCCCTTCCAGAAGGACACAGGCCGGCCCTCCCTGGGCAGCCCCCAGGCACCAGTCTGGTGAGCTGTCTCCCTGTGGCCACACTGGCCCTGGTGGGGGGGGCACTGACACAAACCAGCCTCTATTGATGGGTATGATGGGGCACACTTATAATCTTAGCTTCTTGGGAGGCTGAGGCAGGAGGATTGCATGTTTGAAACCAGCCTGGTCAATTTAGCAAGACAATGTCTCAAAATAAAAAAAATTTTGCTGGGCATGATGGCTCACGCTTGTAATCCCAGCACATGGGAGCAGAGGTAGGAGGACTGCGGTGAGTTTGGGGCTAGCCTGGGTTACATAGTGAGCTTAGGGCCAGCGTAAACTAGAAACGAGACTCTGTCTCAAAAAAAACCAAATTGTAGAGTTGCATCCTGATGTCAGGATGCAACTGTACGGCATTTGCCAAGCCCTGGGTTCCACTTCAGGACTGAGAACACCCTGGCCCTTCAGCCCAGCCCTCCTCCTGCCTCAGTGCACACTTGGGATGGGGACCGCTTGCTCCTCCCTCTCCCTGCACCCCCCAACCCTCCTCCATCTGAAGCTGGAATCAAGTAAAGACAGATGACCGTGTTGCTTCATCGGCAGAGCTGTCTCTTCGGTCACCAGGAACAGTGTCCTGTGCAGAGGGTCTGGGCACACTCAGCCGGGGGCAGCCTGTGTGGGAGGCTCAGGCTGACTGCACCCCACAGCCTCTGACTCCCGGGGTGCGGTGTGTGTGCTCGGCCCCTGCCTGAGCTCGGCCAGCCAACCTGACCTGGCTGGGGTGGGGCGGGCTGGCTGGAGGCAGAACCAGTTCGCTCAGCACAGCGGAGCGGAGCCGGGCTCTGGCCTGGGTCCCAGTCTGCCCTGTCCCGGGGCTGGGAGGTAGCAGCCCCCCCAGCCCAGGCCCAGCTGGCAGATGCCAAGGCGCTGTTTGCTCACTCCCAGGAGTAAACTTTCTTCCGAAGACAATAAAATCTCTGGGAGCAGAAGGCAAGAGTCCAGGGCTGCAGTTAACCCCTGGTTTCCTGGAAGCCTGGCTGTGGATGAAGGCTAAAGGTTAGGGCACTGAAGGTGCTGACCAGTCTTGAGGCTCAAAGGGCAGAGGGTAGGGCTGGCCTGTCCTGGGGAGAGATGGGTCCTCCTGGGTCTGCTGTGAATCAGCTATATGACTATGAGCGAGTTGTGCAGCCTTTCAGAGCCCCAGTTGTCTCACCTGTGAAATGGGGGGGTAAGTGCCACTTCAAAGCTCCCCAGCGAGCCCTTTCTTTTTAGGCTCAGTTTAAAGCCACCCTCCCCTTGGCCGCCCCAGACCCCTGTAACCAAAAGAAAAAAGAAATCTTTTTTTTGTTTTACTTTTTTGCAGTTGAACTCAGGGCCTTCACACTGAGCTAACATTCCTACCCTCCCCTCTTTTATGAGACAAGGTATTGCTAAATTCCTAAACTGCCCAGACTGGACTCCGACTCGCCATCCTCCTGCCTCCGCCTCCCAGAATGCTGGGGTCCCAGGTGTGTGCATCACCAGAGGTGACCCTCTGTGACCACTCGACCCCCGATGGGGCCCAGCTGTCCCACATCCTGCACAGACCCTAGGGAACTTCCCACTCCGGGGCACCCGGCCCCTGGCGTGATCAGGGGCTGGTGTCTCCCAGCCCACGCCAGGCCGGTGCTGAGTGGGCCTCAGGGCTCGCAGCAGAGGCCGCCCTAGTGTTCACACTGTGCTGCTCAGGACCCAGGGGTCTGAGGTGGAGGGGAAGGGGATCTCCCTGCGAGCAGCCTGGTACCGTGTCCACCATGGCGCTGTCCATGTAAGCAGACGGGGCCCAGCCTTGTGCATGCGGGCACAGCCCCAGGCTGCCCTTTTTTCCCGGGCAGAGCCTGGGCGAGGCAGCAGGACAGAGGTGGCCAGGTGGCCGCAGCCTCAGATGGGGTGCACGAACTGGTAGACGAGGCGCTGGGAGATGTCCGGCTTGCGGATGATCCCCTTCTTGTAATACTGCCGGATGGAGCGGCTCAGCTTGTCGTAGTTCATGGCAGGCCGGTTCTTACGGATGCCCCAGAGCCGGGCCACCTGGGCAGAGTCCTCGATTTTGAAGATGCCTGGGCAGCAGGAGGATCCCGGCAAGGAAGGAGAAGGGCAGATAGACCGACGGGTGAGCACAGGACCCCGGCACTGGCTCCCCGGTTGTGGGAGCATTAGACTATGCAAAGACTGGCCTAAAAGTTCACCTTCTGCATGTGGGGGAGCAGGCTGTGCGGGACAGTGGTTTTCTCGGGCTACACGCGCCTGTGGGGAGGGTTGGCGCCCCCCACTGGAAGCCCTGCACTTTTTAAAATATGGCAATTGGAATGTTTGCTCCAATATGTGGAGCTCACACAGGGTCTGACTTAGGATACCAGGAGTTTTCCCACTGAAGTTAGAATGCTTTTTCCTTTGTGGTCCTGGAGACGGAACCCCGGGCCTCACGCATGTTAGGCAAGTGCTCTGCCACTGGGTTGCACCCGGGGCCTGTTTTATTTGTATTTTGAAGTAGGGTCAAAGTTGCCCAGGCTCTTGCCTCAGCCTCCCGAGCAGCTGATGTGTACCACGATGCCCAGCTTGAAGCTGTGCTGTTCTGAGGGCAAAGACTGAGTCCCACTCTCCCCTGGGCACTGTGCAGGGTGTGGTGGGTCACACAGATGAGGTCAGACCCCACCAGATCCTGATGGCAGCTGTGTGGCAGAGCCACGGCACAGGCAGGGCAGCCCGCGCCCCGCAGCTACCTAGCCCGCCGGGCCGCGCTCACCCTTCTCCTTGTTGAGCCAGCGGATGAGTCGTCCATAGCTGTGGGGCTTGAGCAGCAGCTCGCGCAGGAACTGCCACAGGTGGATCGGCTGCCCCGAGCAGGACGAGTCCACCTCGCTGTCAGCCCAGCCGTCCTCGCTGGTGGAGGCTGTGGCCAGGGAGGGTCAGCGAGTGGGCAGCCGCAGCCCCCACGCTCCCGGCTGCCCTCCCGCCTTGCCCACCCAGCTCACCGCAGCAGTGGATGTCCCTGGGTGAGGTCTTCTCCTTCATCCAGGCCGCTGTGGGGCAAAGAGAACAGGTTGGGGCCCGGGAGAGGCCCGGGGGAGGCGGGAGGACTAGCGGATACCACTGCGGGGCCACAGAAGCCTGCGATGGAGGCTCTGGTGTCCCCTGGGCTTCCTTGCTTATTTCCAATCTGGAAGCAAACAGCTGATAAGGAGCTTCCTGGAAGATTTCACATTCCTGAGCTCAGAGCCTTCTGCATGACCTTGCCTCCTGAGCCCCAGTGTGGATGCTTCCTGGAGGCCCCTGGGGACCCCCTTTCACCAGTGAGCCTGCAGGCACAGCGGGGCTGGGCAGGTGCTGAGGGTCTGCACCTTCAAACCCACTCCCTGCCCCCTGCTGTCCAGGGCACCGACCTGCCAGCTCTCCAGCCTCTACCTGGCAGCCAGGCCCAGCCTCCCATCCCCATGACGACAGCAGGACAGGGCGGGCGGGGCCCGTGTTCCTGTCCACGTCACCACCGGCTGGCGGGGGCCTGGGCTGGGGAGTGCTGGTCTCTAGTGACTCCTGGGTGTTGTCCCTTACTCTTCCAAGGCCCTTAAAGCAGAGACTGTGACTGATAGCAACATGCCCAGCTGTGCAGTCCTAGCACTCTGGCAGGCTGAGGTGGAGGATCACGAGTTCAAGTCCCACGTGGGCAGCTTAGGAAGATGCTCTCTCAAAAGGAAACACGGACAGGTAGCTCAGCGGTGGGGTCAGAAAAGGGGAGAGGACAGCTGCGTGTGCCAGACGGAGCCAGGTCCAAGAGACTGCTGGGTGGAGAGCCGGGTGCTGCTCCCACAGGATGTGCGAGGTCCTCTGGCTCAGAGTCCACCTGGACACTGGCTCCAGGAGGCACAGGCGTTCTCTGGAGAGGGACTACAGAAACGGGCGGCCGAGGCTGCCTTTGGGGGGCCCCCGGCAGCAGGGCACAGGGAAGAGGCACATGGCTTGCTGAACTATGGTCTTCTTAAACTGGGACGTTTACCGCTCCTCCCATTGGAGAAAAGTGGAGCAAAGCAAACAAACTCAGAACATGAAAATGCACTTTCTGTTCTCCTCGGGTGCCCTCGACTCAGACGTCCCACATCCTGTGATCGGACCTCTACCTTCTTTTGTTCTCTAGTAACAGGGGCTGAACCCAGGCCCCTTTTTATTTTTATTTTCAAGACAGAGTCTCATTATGTAGCCCAGGCTGGCCTCGAACTCAAGGCCATCATCCTGCCTCAGCCTCCTGAAGTTCTGTGGACTTGCTTGGGCCGATAGCGAGTTGGATTGGGGAGCTTCTCTAGGACCCAAGCAGGTTGTTGTCACTGGGTCGAACTCCCTGGGGAGCCCAGTGGGGCTGGCCTGCTCCTCCTGGAGGAAGATCAGCCTGCGTCCTGGCCTGGCCTGCAGCACAGGTCCCACCTGACTTCCAGATGTCCAGGTGCGCGTGCAGCACGTCCCCGCCCAGGGGCAAGCGCTGGTGGAACTGCTCCTCTGACATGGCACACAGCTCCTTGCCCCCCATCTCCTGGAAGGCCGTGCCCACGGGGGGCAGCCTGTACTGGTGCTCGGTCCACAGGAGCCACTTCTGCACATGGCCGGGGCTCCAGTCCACAGGGTCTGGGAGAGAGACATGGTTGAGCTCTGGGCAGGGCCCTCCTGCCCCCCATGAGCCCAGGAGGGGTTTAGGGGCCCTGCACGGGTGGGAACTCCAGAAAGGAAGGGAGCCAGAGGGGTAGCGGGGCCCTAGAAAACACACACACACACACACACACACGCGCGCGTGAGCGGGCCGCCTGGCGGCTCTCCCAGCCCAGAGCCCCAAACCTCTGCAGAGCCACAGAAAAACCTGGCCAGACTGACCAGTTGACACAGGGAGAAAGTTTACATTTTAAAAATTGTGACAGTACAAGACCTATAGCCAGGAGTCTCCCTCACAGTCTCTCCCTTGCTTCAAATACACGGATCCTATCGTTCCTGCCTCTCTGAGGCAGCGCCAGAGTCCTCCCTCGTGCCGGGGTGTGATAAAAAATGCAGGGAACGCTGCTGGCGAGTTCTGTCCAGCAGGCAGCGGGCAGTGAAAACACCATAGTGTCCTCATCCACCTCACACCTTGGATCTGGCACCATGTGAGTCCTGACCCTTCCTCAGTGTCCAAACAACCACAAAAGGGCGAAGGTCTGGATAGATTCAGGAGGTGGAGGCAGCGAGGACATCAGGGAAGAGGGCGTCGGAGCTGCTGCAGAAATTGGCTCGAGCCTGGGATCGATGTTCGATGCTGGGGAGGGTCCTGAGGGGTTGGTGCTGCAGCTCTGTAACCCCGCGGGGGCTGGGTTGTCACAGGTCCCAAGCCAGGACCTCAGGATTCCCCTAGCAGGGCTGAGGCAGGGCTATGGGCACGGTTACAGCAGGGTCACCCAGTGATCAGCAAGCAGGCACCCCGGCCTCCTGGCCCATACGCCCACTTCCTCCCCCAGGTCAAAGCGATTTGTTTCTGTCCTCATTGTTCCGAGGGTGGGGACCTCCCAGGGCGGAGGGGGGCAGGGCCAGCTCCCGCAGGCTGGGCCCCACGGCTGCGGGAGACCTCCTTCACACAGGCCTGGCAGGAGTTGGTGTGCTTAGCCCCCTGTGCCCTCCTCACACATGTGGGGCACAAGGGTCTGCTTCTTTGTGACTATCTCCAGCCCAAGGCCGCACTGTGTCCCTCTCCGGTTCGCGGGCCTGGCCCAGGGCCGGGATCCAGAAGTGCTTGGGTCTGGATTTGCTGAGCATTTGTTTTGTGAGCAGCTGCTCTCTCCAGGTGCCTGCTGAGGCCCTGGGGTGTGGAAATGAGCAAGCGAGGGGCAAACCCCTGCCCTGTGGTGCGTGTATTCTAGAGGGAGGCACAGATGGCAAACTAGAGATCGTAAGCAAGCGGGTCTGATGAGAGAGAAGTACAGTGGGTGAGGGAACAGGAGCCAGAGGTGGGACAGGACCACAGAGACTGATTCCTGAGACCCTGCCTAGTAGGGGAAAGAGCATTCTTGGCTGAGGGACCATCAGGTGCAAAGGTCCTGGGGTTTGTGGTGTGGGAACAGCAGACAGGCAGGCAGGAATATGGAGCAGAGTGGGCCAGGTGGAGCAAGGCTAGGATCCGCCTTGCCCTGCACCTACTAAGTGGGACCTGCGGGTGGCATGGCGGGCACAGAGATGGTGGGGATGCCCCCAGCCACGCTGCAGAGTGCTGTGGGTGACCCTGGCCGAGACTGTCAGCAGGCCGTCTACCCACCACCCAGCCCCAGCGGGGTTCAGGGCTCACCAGCGGCGATGTTGAGCAGCTTGCAGGCTGTGGCGATGTCCTTGAGCACCTCACCCACCACCATGGACTGCACCTGCTCCAGCGAGTGCTCCTCCAGCACCAGCCCGGCCGGCGCAAGGTCCAGGCTGCCCCCCGGGGCCTGGCTGTCGATGACCGGGCACTGCTCGGGCTCCTCGGGCGGCTCCTCCCGGGCGCTGGCCGCAGGGCCCTTGGCCGCCCAGGTGCCATCCTCAGCGTACAGCATGTCAAGGTCGGGCAGGTAGAAGACGGGCAGGCCCTGCTCTGGGGTGGGAGTGGCGGGCGGGCTGGGGCTCCAGGCGCGCTTCTCGGGCCCCACCGTCTTCTCCAGGCCCGAGCGCAGCGCCGCGTCAGGGGGCAGCAGCAGGCAGGCAGGGGGCACGGCGCCCAGGCCCGGGCTCGTGCTGCCCATGCCGCTGCTGCTTGGGCTGGTAACAGTGTCTGCAGAGAGGAGAGATGAGGCTGACTACGTCTGGGTCCCCACGGGGCCGTTAAGCTGGTTACGAGGATGAGGCTTCTGGGTCACTGGGCAGTGAGATCATTCTGGCGGTGAAGACGGGGCAGGGATGGGGCAGGAGGGGGACTGGCCCGCTGCCAGTGCCAAAGCGAGCCACGCCGTGAGCTTCCATCCGTCCCCAGGCTCAGCACGGAGGGCACCAGGTAATCCATTTGGCAGGTGAGCAAACTAAGGTCCAGACAAGGGGCCCTTCCTGCCTGCGCAGCCTAAATGCCCTGTGCACTGGCCGAGCTTGCCCGATCACTGGGGCAGCGCAGAGGTGGACCCTCCCAGGCCGCCCTCAGGCCCTGGGTCGGTGCGCAGTGGGAGAGAGGAACTCAACACCATGAGACCTGGGGTCCCTGGGGTCCCTGGGACAGTCAGCACGGCCGGGGCCTGAGGCTCAGGAGCACACGAGAGCAGAAGTTGAAGAGGTGTGTGCCACAACGCCTCCAGGGAGCTCACGGGGAGGGAGGGGCAAGCCCAGCGCTCTGGGAGGCTGAGGCAGGAGAAGTGGGCTTTGAGCCCACTCTGGACACTTCCTGAGACCCTGCCTCAGAATAAAAGATAAAAAGGACTGGGGGCATGGCTCAGTGCCAGGGTGCTGGGTTCAATCTCCTGTGCCACCACCCAAAGGGACAAAGAAGAGGCAAGGAGCACTGTCTGTGGGGAGGAAAGGGTGGTTGTGGCCTCTTGGGGGTGCCCCAGTATGTCAGGATGAGCAGCCCCCGGGGACCTGAGGATGGGGTGGGGACAGCAGTGACTTCATAGGCCCCTGGTGCCTGCTTGAGAGTTGCCCCTGCCCAGGTGTCGGGCCAGGAGGAGGAGGCACAGGTCCAGGGTCTAGTGGTAGCCTGTTTAGTGGCATTTGGCAAGGAAGGGCGGGCACTGGAGCTCCCTGGGCGCCTCCAGTTACCCTGTGCAGCCTTGTGGGCGGCTGGCTGTCCTGAGCTTCCAACAGCTCAGAGAGGGACATCTCCTCTGGATGGCGAGGCTTGGTGACTGAGTCCAGGTAAGGTTTCGGTTCCCTCTGCCCACCCCCTTGCTCAGTGCCAACCCTGTCCACTGTACATGGCAGCCCTGCCGTTTCCTGCCAACAGGACAGAGGGCTGTTCCCTCTGACATCAACTCTTCCTTTCAAGGGCTCCTTTGAATATCAAGGAAGAAAAGGTCAGGGTGGGTGGGGTGGGCGGGGGGCTGGGGCTCTGGGGGACACAGGGCCGGCCTGGCGTCAGGTCAGGTGCTTCTCCGCAAACACTCGTGTGTGCCATGGGCCAGCATTATTTACCCAGGCAACTGAAGGCCCGCTCTGCGCTGGGTCCCACCCTGGCCTGTGCCTACGCCCTGGCCCGGGTGGCTCCACCCTGCACAGCCCCTCCGCCCCCCACTCTGTGCCCGTCCACGTCCCCAGAGCCCCGTGCCTGCCACGTTAGGACGGCCTCTGCCAGCACCTGGGCCACAGGCCAGGCAGGCGGCATTTCTGAGAAGCAGGGTGCTCGTTTCCTCCATGGCCTCAGGCAGGGGAGCGTGGCAGCATCTGCCTGTGGGCTGCAGCCTGGGTATCTGCCTGGCCAGAAGGCTGGCAGCCCAGGACTATTCCTGCCCCTGCTCTGATGGGGAAGTCAAGGCACGGAGAGTCGTGCAGCCGTGACCCAGATCTTCCAACCCCAGCCAGGGCACCTTACCAGCTGTGAATTCCCACCCTGCCCTCTGCACCCCACATGCCAGCTCCCCTCGGCCAAGGAGCTGCTCCCCAGCAAGCCTGGTCCCAGCGCCAACACCACCTAAGTTAATGGTTAACAAGGCGGCGGGAGGAGAGGTCCTCACGGCCCTGGGCGGGCTGTGCCTCACTGGCAGGGACCAGGCCCGGGTGCCTGCTGGCCACTCTGCCACTCCTGCAGGAGCTCGCCAGGCCCCTCTGTGCACAGACCCCACGGCTCCTGGAGGCCTGCCCGACTGTGGGCCAACTTCGTCCCATGCCCACCCCGCCTCCGGCCGCTCACTTCCCTCCAACTCCCGACACTGTTCAGGCGTGTGCATGGCTCCCTGGCGCCTGCTGGACCTGCCCCGATGTCAGGGACCGAGGGCCAGCAGGGTCTAGAGGGGGCAGTAAAGATGGACAGGGCAGGGGCGTGTGCCCGGCCCCTCGCCACGCTGCGGATACAAAACGGCCGTCGTCTCCTGCGTGCGGTCCCCCTGCCGCGATGCCTGCTATTTTTGGCCTCCTCACCAGCAGCCCTCACCTGCGTCCTCCCCTGGCTTTCCCGGTTCCCCAGCCTGTGCACGGTCCTGTGTGGTGACAAACCCCCCGGTGAGCGCCCACCCACAGGGCAGCATCCACAGGGCACACTGAGGCTCAGAGAGGGCAGCGAGGTGTGTGTCACGCAACAGAGCCAGGGCCAGACCAGAGGCCTCCAGCAGTGGCCCCCGCTTGGTGTCTGGGCCCCACCTTTCCCAAGAGCCGCGTCTCCCAAGCGACGCATGCAGCTCCCAAACCTCGCCTCTCTCCCTCTGGGTAATCTGCGAGTGTGGATCAGGACGCCACAGGGCCTGGCTCCTCCTGCCCCGAAGCCCGCTCCCTCCAGACAATGGGGTTTGGTAACAGCTGGCGGAGGTGGATGGGGGGCGGATTAGCACTGCAAGCCCCTCTCGGCCCCTCTGTCCTGGGCAGACAGGTGGAGGAGGCAGAGAGCGGCCGGTTCCTGCTGCTGCTCACCCTTGGGGTGGGAGTCCCCGACCCTCCCCGTACCCCACACGGCACTGTGTCAGGGAACAGTCACCCGGGAGGTCCCCACTTCCGCCCTGGACATCTCTTGCATCCTGGCCTCCATTTTCCACTGCCAGGCTGGTGTGCCAGACGGGTGGGCCCTGCACCCAGGACACCCCGACCCTCCCTGTCCAAGCTCCGGGCCCCTGCCCAGGCCTTACCCTTCTTCCCTGCAGAAGGTAAAGGTCTGAGGGAAACAGGTCTCTACCTCGGGCTCCCTAAGCGCCCTCCAAATCTCCGTGTCCTTTAGAACCCTCAGCCAGCACCGCAGGGTAGGACGAAGGCCTGAAAGTCCCCAAGAGTGGGCAGGGCCACACACACTCTCGGGGCCTGCTGCTCAGCACCTTGGAAAGAAGCCACCCGCCTGGCCCCTCCGCAGGGCCACCAGCCCCGTGCCTGTGCTCCTGGCCCTGGAGACTGCCCAGTCCCAGCAGTGGCGGAGGAGTGTCTGGGCTGCGGCCTGGAGCCCACCCGGCCCCACGCCTGTCCTGGGTCTGCGCCCCAGCCTGTGTGAGGCCCTGGGGGCCTCGGTCCTGGCCCCCTCCTGTACTCGCTCCTAGTCTGGATGTTGCCCGAATCTGAGGCCGTGGGTTCCTCCCCCGCCTGGCTCTGCACCTTGGAGGGGATGTGACCGAGCCGGCAGTGGGCAGCAGGGGCCCTGACTGCGGAGACGTAACTCAGGCCTGGCGTTTTGTCAACAAGAAGGGTGCGACTCGGTTTCCTCCATCACCCCCAGGCTGGGTCCCTGAAAGACTCTACTCGTCCTTCTGGCCAGCAGCGCCCCAGGCTGCCCTCACCCGAGCATCCCCACCCTCCCCTGTCTGCCAGGGCCCCAGCCCCAGGAATCTGGGCTCGGCATGTGTGCAGAGAACCCACCTTCCAGCCACGCGAGTGCAGCTCTGCCCAACCCCGATGCTGCAGTCCACGGCCTCGCTCAGCCGTCTACGCGGCTGCCTCCCACCCAGCCCCCACCACTGAGCCCACAAACTCTCCCTCTCTTCCTCCACCCACCTACCACCATTTCCACCACGGGTGTCTTGCTCCCGGGGTCCTGCCCAGCCACATCCTCCAAGGCGAGGCCAGAGGACACGGGGGCGGGGGAGCCCGGCACCACGGCCACTGTGCAGGACCTCAACACCTGCCCTGATGAGGGCCCGAAGGTGCTGGGTCTCTGTGGTTTGAACGCCAAGCAGGACAGCAGTGTGGGGGGCTGTGTCCCCTCCCAGACCACGAGCACCTCAGGCACTGTTGTCCCTTCCTGTGTCTGGCTGGGAAAGCTGAGGCAGGACAGACTCTGCTGCTGAGACTGCAGGGCCAGATGGCGGAGAGGGGCTTGGAGTCTCACACCCAGGCCAGGTGCCCTCTCATGTGGAAGAGGGACGTGAGGATAAGGCGAAGACACCCAACATCACAGAGGCTAGCAGTCAGGAGGAGCTGGACCAAGGTGGGGGTCGGAAATGGACCCAAAAGGTCGGGAGTGGGTGGGTCGGGGAGTGAGGGCTGCTGGGCCCCTCTATCCCATGGGCAGAAGGCTGCACCGGGAGCGGCACCCTCCATCCTAAGGCAGACCACTGGGCCTGGCCACTCCCGGCCCTCCCTGGGGAGGAGGAGCTGGCAGGTGTCTGCCCCTGGGAGCACAGGGCAGGGAGAAGGCCCAGTAAATGTCAGGAAGGGCCCAAGGCAACCAGCCGCGCACCAGTTTGCTTTGGGAAGAGTTGCTCCACCTGCAGGGCCACTCGCTGGGCCAGGAAAGGATGGGGTGGGGGTGGGATGAGAGGGTGGCGACCAGCCTCAGCCCTGCCCCAGCCAGGAGGGGGGAGGGGACATTCCGCTGTCCAGCCTGACCCACTCCTCCCTGATCTCTGGGATGGGCAAGAGCCAGAATTCCTGCCCCCACCCAGCTCCCCCTACCTTGGCTGGGAGCCAAGCTGCCAAATCTAGCTCCTATGCAGCCCTCAAAACCTCGCTGTAGTTTGTCTTCTCTGGAAGCCTCTTGCAGAGAACTGTCTAACCTCTCACAGACCAACAGAGGCGGGGCACCAAGTCCGGACGGCCTGTGCCCAGCTGCTGGACTTCTCCAGGGTCTACTCCGTGGGCTGAGCTTTCTGCACGGACCGCGTTCCTGTGTCCAGTGCTGGCAGTACACTGGCGAGGACCTGGGTGGGGACGGTGGGCTCTCCCGGACCCCGGCCTGCTGCTCTCCATTGAGCACCCACTTGGAGTGGCCCTGCCCGTGGTGGGGGTCCAGGAAGCCCTGTCTGTGCAGGGGGTCCATGGGAAAGTGGTCTGTAGCTTCATCCTTGATGAACCACGCCCTCAGCTCTGGCACACAGTGACTGGCATGAGGAAACACTTCCTATGAGGCCGCAAGGGGTAGGGTCCCCAGTGGGTGCCCACTGCCCCAGCTCTGAGGCTACCTCAGGTCTCACTCTGCCTGCCTGTGGAGCCCTGGCCCACCGTCTCCTTCCCACCCTGTGGCCGCCTTGGGCCTGGGCAGCTGAGTGCTGTTTGCTTTGTTAGCCCAGCAGCTGGTGCTCAGAGCTGCTGCTGCACTGGGGTGCTGAGCCCCATTTACAGGCAAGGTGAGGGTAGAAGCACGGCTGAGCCTGGCCTTGCCACCAGGGAGAAGGAGGTCACGAGTGACGGAAAGAGGCTGCGGGCTGGGCTGCGAGTGGCCGCAGCTGCTAGGGTAAGGAGAGGGCTGATCACGCACTCACATGCAACCCCGGGGCGCAGGCCTTCGCTGCCCACCTGTCACTCCTCTGGTGTGTCTCAGGCCCCTTCAAGGACCTCTCACTTCCCTTCTGTGCCTGGACAGGGCCAGTCCCGCCGCTGCACCAGGCACTCCAGGACCCCATTCTACCTGGTCCTTCTGCCCACTCTGCCAGGGTCCAGGCTGAATCCTCCAGGCCCTGCAAGCTCCTGCTGGCATGGCCAGGCGACCGCTTAGCAGAACAGCTACGACTAATGGTGGCTGAGAGGCTGTAGGCAGAGCAGAAGTGGCCAGGCCTCTAGGGCTGGCAGCCGCCTGCCCATCTGCCTTTTCTTGGCCTGGGCAGCTGGGCTCAACGAGGAGCCACTGACGTGTAGAAGAGGAACCAGCCCTGGGGGGCTGCCCCAGCTCTGGGCTCGGCCCAGGGAGGCCAACAGGGCAGCTTGCAGAGGCAGCAGGGCCTGGGAATGTGAAGGAACTCAGGCCCCGGCCCAGCTGCCTGGAAGAGAAGCTCTGAACTCTGAGAGTGTCCCAGGTCCGCCGAGGTCACTGCCTCCCTGTGGCAGCTCTCCATGCCTCCCCCAGACTCACCCGTTAGCTGCCCCGTGCCCGAGGTATCGTCCACTACCAGCCTTGGAGACCAGGAGGAGGTGTGGGCAGCGGGAGCCACTGCTGTCTCAGCCAGGCATGGGGAGGCGGGAGGGACCAGGGCCAGCAGAGTTGGGACAGAGGTGGCCTCGGACGGGCCACTGGGAGCCTGGCCACCAGGGTTGGGGGAGCCTTAGAGCCCCGACGCTGTGGGGAGGCCCCGCCTTTGCCGAAGGCCACCTGCTGGCACAGTGACAAGGCCCCACAGGGGAGCTGGCAGGGGCGCGGTGGGCTCAGGCAGTGTGGGCACGCGCAGCGCAGGAATGCGCGGGGAGGAAGTGTGCGGCTGGCGATGGAGAGCTGGCCAGGCCGATTCCCATTATAAGTAATCCTTCCTTATTTACCTGAGCAAACACACTCCCTGCCTCCCTCAGACCGCAGGCAGGCTCCTGCTTAACCCTTGCGGGGCTCCCTGCTGGCCCAGGGGTCAGGCCTGGCAGCTGGCTGGGGGCTCCAGCCTGTCCTCCGCCTGTAGAGCTTGGGTGCGAGGTGAAGCACAAGGATGGAGCCTACGGGGCCAGCAGCGGGGCGGTGGGAGGGAACAAGCGTGCCACAACCCCAAGGCCCAGCCCTCCAGGGTCTGGTGATGGCAGCCGCCCAGCCCAGGGTGCTGCGCCCCTCACGCTGACATCCACTGCTGCAAAGCACCTGCTATTTCCCAGCACCATGGACATGCCCGCAACACTGGGCACAGGTGAATGTTGTAAGCACTGTCCGTGGGGCACCGCTCAATGCTTGCTGGGCTGATGGGGTACTGGGAAAGGCTGTCACTCCCAGTGCCGCTCTCCCCTTTCCTCTGATAAACAAGCCATGACTTGCAGCAGGGCACATGTCTACCTAGAATGAAGACTGTCCCAGGCTCCCTTGCAGCTAGGTGTGAGTCTATGACCTAGTGGAAGTGTCATGGGATGAGATTTCTAAGAATCTCTCTTAAAAAGTAAACTAGTAAGGGCTAGAGGTGTAGCTCAGAGGGACAGCACACATCCAGCATATGCATAGCCCTGGGTTCAGTTTCTGGCATTGGAAGAGAAAAAAATAAACAAAAGCAAAGTTGAAGTGTACTATTAATTGCTCTTTCTCTTTCCCCCCCCACCCTTTTTTTAAGAGTAGGAAAAATTCACTGACAGAGAGAGAGAGGGAGAGAGAGAGAGCGCGAGAGAAGGGGAACCAGAAAATGAGTTCCTTCTGACTTTTTTTTTGGTACCAGGTATCAAGCTCAGGACTTTGTGCTTGCCAGGCAGGTGCAGTGCCACGGAGCTGCATCCCTGGCCCTCCCGTTTTCTTTATCCTTCTTCCACTTAATTGCCTGGAATGCAACTATATAGCTGATATCAGAGCTGCTATCTTAGACCATGAAGGAAAGACAGCAAAATAGAGATGTAGAAGGAGCGCAGGTCTCTGAGGACTAGAGACTCCATCCCAGCGCTGGATGGCCTGCCTCAGGACTCTTCTACAAGAAACAGACGTTGTCCTTGTGTCGGGCCTGCTCTGTGCCTCTTCCCATCCACACCCACAGGAGCCCTTTCTCTTTTGTGAGACGAGGTCCCGATAAGTACGCAGCCTGGCCTTGACTCGCAACCCACCTCCCTGTGTAGCCGAGCTGAGGGTGCTACTGCACCAGGAGGCTGGGTGTCTCCTACCTGTGGCTGAAGGAAGCCCTTCCCCTGCTGCTCTGCTCAGAGCACCTCCCTTGCTCCTCTGGCTGTCATGGACGGGGACCTGTCCATTGTCAGTGGGTGCGACTGATGTCCTGCTGCTGTCTCCCTGTATGCCCATCTTTGAAAATGGCACAACGTGGAGACCCAGGCCTGACAGGAGAGGGGCTGAGAGCCAATGCGCAGAGGGCCCGGTGCTATGCTAGGTCCAGGCTGTGGCCACGAGAAAGCTGAGGCTCCTGCCCTCCACGAGCGCAGGCAGGGCAGAGCTGGGAGACACTTCCCATCGGGCCTCAGGTGTCCCCCCACCTGTGCTGGGCCTGCTCTGTGCCTCTCATCAGAGGCTGGGGGACACCATGCGTGGGGCTGTGGGGCCGTGGTGACACCATGCGTGGGGGATGGGGACAGGATCAGGAATGGCCGGGTGGGGGCTGTGCCCGCGGGAGCCAGACGCCGCTGGGTGTTTCCAGCACCTGGAGCCCACACCATAGGCCGGGTCAGGCCTGACCTGATGGCTGCAGTCAGTCCGTGCCTGGCCTTGGGGCACGGTGACCCCCGTGTTCCTCCCGCAGGCAGCCGCCTGCGGGCTTCCTGGTGCTGTGAAGGAGCCACATGTCCGGCCTTCTCGGCCAGGGAAGTGTGGAGGGAGGCTCGGACCTGTGCTCCAGCCTGGGCTGTCCCAGAGCCCTCTGCTGCTGAGCAGACTGAGCCAGCAGAGCCCACTGCACTTGCACCTAGGCCCAGGCGGGGGCGGGGTCGGGGTCGGGGTCGGAGCCCCTCGGTCCCGGCCCCCTGCCTGTACCTCGCAGCTGCTCTGTGGGGCAGGCACCAGGCGTGGGGCCGAGCTGCAGGGCTGTGCACAGTGATCCTAACAGCCCCGGACAGTGCCTCCGTCCAGCGTCCTGTTTCAACCTCAGTGGGGAAACCGAGGCACAGGGAAGCGGGAGGCCAGTGCTGAGGTGAGGAGCTGTCACCAGGCTGCCCCGCCCTACTCGGGGCCCAGTCAGCCTGCCCTTTCTCCCGGCACCGGGAGGCCCCCTGACTTCGTGGGGGGCGGAGGACCCACGTCACCGCCCACAGCGACGGGTGCTGCCTTTTCCCCATTAAGGCTGCGCCGGCTGGTGGAGAAACCACAGCCGATAAGAGCACAATCAGGCTGTTCTGCAGAGTGGCAGAGGCTGGGCCACCTGGCAGCTGCGGGGAGGGGGCAGCTGCTGGCTCCCGCCAGGCCCCACTATCAGCGGCCCTCTCACTGCCAGGAGCCCCTTGAAACATACCCACCTTATCAGGGCAGCTGCCCAGCGCTCTGGGGGGGCTGTGGCCTTGGGGTGTTGTCTGTGGCTGTGTTCCGCTGGGCCCCAGGGGACCACCCAGGCTTTGGAACCCTGAAGGGCCCCCACCTCACTCCCCGGGGGTGCCCCAGGCCTTGCCCCCTCCCTGTCTTGTGCTAGGCAGCCCCAGCTAGATGCTACACAGTGTGGGCTCCCCGTGTCCCTGCTCTAGGACTCTCCCTGGGCCACACAGCCCTCTTCTTTCTTCTTTCAGTAATGTAAGGAACCGGTGAACCCACTGAGGTCAAGGTCAAGGTTGTCCCCAGCAGCCCCATGTACTTTTGCGCTGGTGAATCCTGGGGTGCAGGCGGAGGGATGGGGCGCTGCCTTGGGAGACGCTCTGCAGTCCACTCTTCCCTCTCCTTTCTCCAGGCAGAGGAGCACGGGCGGGCCCCCGCCTCACCTGTGGCTTAATCATGAGTGGCCCCAACCTCACACCCCGAGCCCGGGGCACCAGGGACAGCTGCTGGCATCCCTGCCAGCCCTGCTGCCCTTCAGCCCAGTTTGTGCCACAAGAGCCTGTGGGCCTCATCAACCATCCTTCTCCCGGGGGCACCCACAACATGTGACGGGAAGGTGCTGATGTGAGGGGAAATCACAGGCACCCAACGATGGCATGGGGCGGGCGGAAGTGGCAGGGTGGGCCTCCGCCCGGGCCATCCTCAGGGTTCCCCGAGCTGACCCTCCCCAGTGCCCCCAGCTTGGGCCCTGGCCCTCCCTCGTGGACACACAGTGATGCCGTCCAGGCCCTGTCAGCTCCTGGGAACACTGGCAGCACCCACTGGCACTACCCAGGAAGGACTCGGAACCCTCTGCTCTGCGGGAAGCAGCAGCTTCCGGGTCGGGTAGGAGCTGCGTCCAGAGGCAAGGCTCCGAGCAACCCCCCTTTCTCTGTCTTTTTCTCCCCTTTCCAGACTAGAAATCGAACCCAGGGCCTTCATGCTATCTCCCCAGCTCGTTTTTCATTTGAGACAGGGCCTCGCTAGTCTCAGTCGCCAGGCCGGGCTCAAACCTGCGTCGTCCTGCCGCAGGCCCCGGAGCGCCGGGTCACGGGTGTGGCCCCTCCACACAGGGCTTGTCGCCCGTGCCTTCTGCTGTTTTGGGGACCCAGCGCCTGCCCCTCTCCCAGGCGCCCTTCCCCATCCTGTCACTCTCAGGACCCAGCACATACCCCGTGTTATCACATGGTCCTCCCGGCCCGGGAGCCAGACAGGGCTTTGTGGTGTCGCCCTGGCATCCTTGGGTGCCAGGGTGCTGCCAGACTAACAGCTGCGTGTGAAATGGAGGCACAGACAGAGGGAGGACAGGCTTTGCTGGGCACTGGGGCAGGCAAGTGGGGGCAGGGGCAGCAGCACTGACCGCGCAGGGCAGAGCGTGTAGGGCAAGGTTCCCGTGGGAGACCGGGCTGCCTGGACCACAATGGCCCCAGGTGTGGGAAGAGGAGGCCAAGAGGTGACGGAGCGGGCTTTGCTTCCTGGTATGGGGTTTCCGTGGCTCACCCCACCCTGGTCCCACGGCCGGGGGGTGCCGCTCCCAAGTGGCCCAAGAGTGGGAGGCAGCTGTGCAGACCACCGTGTCCAGCCCCGTGATGGGGCCCCATGTCACCCCGGGCAGTGACTTCTGTCACCGTCTGCAGCTGGGCTCAGACATGGGCACCTGGGGTTCAGGCCCCCAGACAGGCATGACAGTTAGGGTCTGCCAGAGCTGCCCAGCCTCCTCCACCTGGTCTCCGTGCCCTCCACAGGCTGCAGCTGGGCCCCAGAAGCTGCCCCTCCTCCGCCCGACCCCCGGACCCTTCTTCACCCTGACACAGCTCCCGAGTCACGTCAGAGGAGCCGGGACCCCCGCCCAGGCAAGGACACACCCGGCAGCAGCTGCAGGAAGCAGGAGCCGTCCAGTGTCTCGGGTGTCACTGGCCAGCGGGAAGGAAACCCACACCCGCGGCCACTCGCTCAGTCTCCATGAAGCCCAGACTCCGGGCCCAGCCACCTCGGGGGGTGGGGGAGCTTGGCTCAGAGCCCAGGCAGCCCCTGGAAGTGGCTGGGTTGGCAGCATGAGGAAGGGCGCCAGGACAGGAGGGCTGTGATCTCGGGGGAGTCCCCCGTCCCTTCGCCTCCTCTGGCCAAGTTTCCCGGGGCAGCAGCGGTCGCTTGGGCTGAGGCAAGATCAACCTTCTTGTGGGAGCAGAGGGATCCCGGGGGCTCCCCACCTACCACCCTGGAGACGACTGGGGTCGGCCACTGTGGGCAGCGGTGGGGCTCATCAGTGTGGCTTCGGGACCAGAGTGGAGGGAAGTCTGGGTGTGAGGGGCAGCTGCAGGCCGCTGGGAGAACGCGGTGGGTGTGGCCGCAGCCGAGCCTGACTCTCCTGGAAGCCCTTCAGTCCCTTTCCCTTTCTGGGTCTCAGCCTGGTCTTCTACATGCTGAAAGGCTGGATCAGACTCCCAGTCTGCCTCCGAGCACGGGCCCTGCGGGCCCCCTCCTGCCCTCTGCACCACAGCGCACGGCAGGGGCTGGGCGGGCTCTTTACACAAGCGCTCTTGCTTCACCTCCTCGTCAGTGTACAGATGAGACAAATGGGTGGCCAAGCCCTGCAGGGCAGGGAGTGGGCAGAGGGAGAGGCTGGTATTGCCTGGGGGAGGTGGTCACCTGGCCAGGGCCACCTTGGCTGGCCTGGCCTCCAGCCCTCAGCACACCTCACACTCTGTCCAGTGCCCGCCGGGACTGCTCCCGCCTCACTGGGCTCCTGGGTGCCACCTGCACCATCTTCCCTCACTGAGGCCTTCTCAAGCAGAGGGGCTGACGTGGGCATCGCGCTGAGTCCTGGACGGGGCACACAGGAGCCCTGGGAGGCCAGTCCTGAGGAGGTGGACCTCGGCCTCATGTCGGCCATATGTAATAGATGGGGAAACTGAGGCAGAGACAAGGCCGGGTGGCAACAGCAGAGACCTGAACCCCGCAGCTCAAACAATACAGCCCCCAGGGAATCACCCTCACGCCCACGAACCAGGGACAACAGGGCACAGCAGCCTGTGGCCAGGCGACACTGTTCAGGACTGAAGCCAGAGCGGGGAGCTCAAAGTTCTGAGAAGAAAGATAGAGCCAGGGTCTGTGGTGGCGATGTTGGGCGGGGGCTCCCTCTCTGGTCAGGCACTGGCACCCCTTAGCACACTGGCCCTCCACACTGAAGACCGCCACTGGCTGCACCCCCGAGGCCCACGCTCCGCCCCCAGGCCCTGGGAGCAGCAGGAAGGGGAGTCTGGGAGAGAGGACTCGTGACAGTGGCAGGGGACATGTTCCCCCTGCTCCGTGTCACTCCTGCAGGTAACAGGCCAGAGGCCGCCCCACAACCAGCCAGGGAGGCCGCAGAGTCCCCTCGCCACTCTTGCCCGCGACCTCCTCAGAGGAGGAACAGGACAGGGAGAGGGGGAGGCTGTCGATGCGACGTGGGAGGGATGGGGCGGAGGGTGGTCGGGCCTCAGGAAGTCCCCTTCTAGGAAGGCAGGCCCTCAGCCCCGGGCCTGACCTGCCACCCTCACACCTGGCAGGGCAGGAGGTGTCCACAGGTGACCGTGCCATTGTGGTCTCTGGTGGGCGGGGTTCCTGGGAGGGGCTGTTTGTTTCCGGGCGGCACAGGCCAGGGGATGGCTTTATGGTGCCATCTGGAAGATATGGCACGGGCGGGCCGGGCTGGCACAGGACCAGCCTGGGGAAAGGAGCACTGGGCATAGTGAGTGGCTGCCCCCCAGCTGTTGCTAGGTCCCCAGAGGAGGGCAGGGACCTGGGTGAGCCTACATCTGGGGCTGGACAATGACTTGTGAAGCAGAGGTGACAGGTCAGGACACTGAGTCCCAACAGACATCAAGTTGCCCAAGCGAAGCGACAGCTAGTCAGCAAGGGCCTGACCTCCCTGGCCCTGAGCTCACGTCCGGGGTGCTGGGGAGCAGGTCAAGAAGAATAAACATTGTCTCGGCCCGCTGGGGAGACCTGGAGGGCTCCATTGTGGGGGTTGTGAGACCCCACTGAGCTCACTGCCTCCCCAGGGCTCAGCCCCGGTCCCAAGGGTGTGAGCGAGTCCCCTCCGGTCCCCGCAGGTTCGGCACATTCCTCCCCTACAGCACTGAAGCGAGGTGTTCTGTGACCCTCCTGAAGGGCACCACGGGGACAGGCAGGCCATGGGCGGGTGGACTTGCAGGAGAGACCAGCTGGGGACTCAGCCGGCACCCTCCCTTCCCTGAAAGGACAGCAGGCCTCACTGGCGGTGTCCATGTGGCCTGTTTTGGGCAAGGCTGGCTCCCCTCCAAGCCCAGGTGTTGCCAGGAACGCCCGCCTGGGGGCTGTGTAGAGGCCACCTGCTACACGATTCAGCTCCAGGCCTCAGACCTGGGCCGGCCTGACCTGCTCCATCTCACTCCACCCCTTCTGATTCATCCTCGCGGCTCCCCCGGGCTCCCCGAAACCATCCTCCCGGTGGCTGGGTGAGGACCGGCTGTCTCCATCGGAATGGGAGTACTTGTGGGAGGGAGAGCAAGCTTGTTCACTGCTGAGGCCCCAGCTCTGGGCAATGTCCCCTCAAATCAGCTTTCTAGAGAATCTGCCGCTGCCAGGTGAGGCGGTCAGGCGAGGCCTGCTTCCCTCTGCTGGACACTGCTGGTCCTCCGTGTATGCCACCCTGCACCTGAGGGCACAGGGCACAGAGGAACACTTAGGGTCTGGGTGAGTGCAAGGAGGGGTTGGAGGTAGGAGAACACAGGTTAGGCCTAGGGAAGAAGGGTGGCAGCGCCCCCTGCAGACAGGGTTAGGCAACTGTGCCCTGGCAGGTTGATGCCAAGCTGCCGCAGAGGCTCTCGGGTAGCTGGTTCTCCTGAAGTTTTTGTCATCTAAGCTCTATTGCCCAAAGAATGTGAAGCTGACAAAACTTGTTTTTATTCCGGCAGCTTTGCTTGTGGAAAAAACAATAGGCCTTCCGACCCCTGTGATCAGCATGGCTTCTACCCATGGGAGGGGTGTAATAGGAGTTTACTGCAGGGAGGGCTCCGCGGGTGCTGCTGGGCTGCAAGCATTCTGGATCTGGCCTGGGACAGTTTCACAGGGTGTGTGACGGTCTGGGAGAGAGCTCAGCCGGCTCTGGGGAGCCCTTCACGGTATGTCCGTCACACCTCTGACCCTCTGACCCTTCCTTCAGAAGGTTGTGTGGACAAAGTAGGATTCAGACATCTTGACCCCATGGACACGCAGGACGAAGTGGCCAATTAGAAACTGCACACACAGCACGTGGGTAAGAGTGCACTGCGCAGGCTCCGCGGGGCTCGGTCCCACACGGGGCAAAGCCTTACCTGGAGCCAAGCGGCCGGGAGCCAGCTGTGCCCTGGCCCAGCTACAGCGGGGGCTGGGCAGCCGCAGGCTCCCAGCTCCTTCCCTTCCACACTACCACTTCTCAAAGATGTAAATTTCTGCTCAATGCAAACCCTTCCTGAGAGCCAAGGCTGCCTTCCTTGGGGTGCTGAGCCCGCACCCTGAGGTCTGGCAGCGGATTTGGGCATCAGTCACCAGAGGTGCTCCTGTCTCTCTTCTGGGGGCCTCGCCATCCATGCTTAGGTGCCAGGGCAGCCTGGGCAGGGCACGCAGTGCTGGCAGTGCTGCTCCTGTGTGCTCTGGTCGGTCGCTGTCCCCTCCCACGGTGCTGGGGAGGCCACCTCACAGCCGTGGGGCACAGTCCACGACGGTGGCCCAGGACGCTGGCTCGGCCTGGTCCCCTGTCTTACTAACCCTGGGTGACACGCAGCAGGGCGGGAGAAGCTCGGTACACACTGCCTCCCGCCTGGCCCGGCCTGCACTGTGCAGCAGGCCGCCAGCAGGGGCCACTGGGCGCAGAGGCTGTGAGGAGAAAGGGAGGGGCACAGTAGGGAGCGAGAGCTGGCGCTGCTCGGACGCCACCTGCACCCGCGCGGCCCTGGCCCCCCCCCCCTGCTCTGGCCTGACATGTCCCTTGTGCACCTGGATGCAGACATGTCCGCCCTGCACCCACCCTCGGAAGCGGTGGCCCGCAGTGGCCGAGCCAGTTCTGAGGCACAGGCTCCTGGATGCCATTCTCCGTGGCAGGCTCTTCTGTGACCCGTCTCCAGGAGCTCCTGTCCTGCCGGGTAGCTTCACTGAGCTGGGCAGTGCCCACCTCCATGGAGCAGGCCAGGGAGCCAAGGTACCTGCGGGGCACAGCCTCCTCCCACCAGCCTGTTTCAGGCCCTTCAGGGTGGTCCTGGTCCTCCCTTGGTCCAAACGCCCAGCCAACCCAGGGTGTTCTTACCAGGAAGCTGCTGTGGCCTGGGAGAGACCCCAGCAGGCCGCAGACTGCCTCCCAAATGCTCACGCTGCCTCTGTCCTGGGGCCCAGGGCCCACAGAGCAGCCATAACAATGAAATAAAGGATAGTCACCATGTGCTGTGAACCACGACAAACATTTTTATGGTGGTGTAATTCTCATGGGACCATTAGAACTGTCCTCATTTTCCACATTAGCACATGATAAAACACCAGCCGCAGCCTAAAAGCAGCACAGTATGGATCCAAACCCAACCTGGATGTCAAGAGGAGAGGCACCACCTGCCCAGAGCAGTGTGGGTCCTTTCCAGGTGGGCCTGGGCCACGTGGCGCCTTCTGCAGGTCTCAGGCTCTGCCCAGCTGTGGCGGCTGCAGGGTAGGCCATGCCTGAGAGGATTCTTTTTTT
>PVIR01010859.1:0-48721 GCA_004026965.1 Petromus typicus | reverse complement strand
GGTACTGGTTGCTGCTGGGTGTGGGTCTCCACACCCAGTATTGTTATGTGGTTACCGGGGAATCAAACCCGGGCCCTTGTGCTTGCAAGACAGGCGCCGGAACCACTGAGCTAACTCCCCGGCCCTAAAAGTAACTTTTTAATATGACTAATTCAACATATAAAATGCTTATGAAGAATCTGACTTTATACATTTCCTAAGAATCATAATCTTTCTTTCAAAAAAAAAGTTAAATGAGCCAGGGATTTAGCTCAGTGGTTCCAGCACCTGCCTTGCAAGCACAAGGTCCTGAGTTCAATCCTTGGTACCAAAAAACAAAAGTTAATAATAAAATAATTCTGAAAAGATACACTTTAAAATGCAATAAAAGTTTCAGATTATTTCTGCCAAACGTTGTTTCATCTAATACTGTCACTATTTTAACAAAAGAGGCTTTTCCCCAGTAAAATTAGTATTGATTCTCTAATATTTCTTAACAGAATTCCTAGATTTCTGAAATAAGCAGCGGTTTTACATGTGAGGAAGGATTAGACTCCAAGGTCCTGCTTCCCTCCACCACGGCCCCGGGACACTGCGGAGAGTGCTGCATGTCCGCGCCCGCACCACTGCAGCACCTCCTCTCGGCCTGGCCCCTCGGGGGTGAGCGCCTCAGCTCTTTACTACTACCCAATGACATTTGGAGCCCATTAATCTTTAATAGCTAACCTTTAGTTCTGATAAGCAATAATTTATATGTAAGATATGTTTCCTAAAAGATTACAAAGTCACTAAAATGCTATTTTTTACAGAGTAAAAAAGATAAAGAAGGTCTTTGAAATTCAAATCTTACCACCTATAAAGAATCTTGAAATCTTACGAGCCACACAGCAAGTACCACTGAAATGGCAGTCTAATAAGCCAGTTCTAGGCTTCTCAGACTTCTGAGTGCTCATAAAATTTAAAGCAATCTATATAGTCTAGTGAGATTACTAAAATAAGCATTATGGGCACACAGAATATACACATATAGACCACTATAAAAGTTAATTTAAAAGAACAAACAGTAAACATAGACCCAATTATTTATGCCCATGAATGAAATCAAGAATAAAGCGCCAGATTAGTCCTCTCCTGTTCACCGTTCCATCAGTCACACGACTGGCACTAAAACCACCTTACCTTCTCACCTCTGGTCTTCGAATCTTCTTTCTCTTTCTTCCTTGCAGCTGCTACAAATTCATTAAACAAGGCTTCTCGATCTTTCATTTTTTCAATTGCTTTAAATCTTGAATCTTTAGCATGTTTGGCTGCAAATTCGCTAAAAGTTACTCTGTAATGAAATAACAGATGCATTAACTTTGGTTGAGCTATTTTTTGCTTGCAGAAATGTGTAACAAAAGATACTATTTTTCCTGCCATGATTATATGCCAGATGTCTGGTGCCCAAATCTGCCTACAGCAAACACTCCATCACAGAAAGGAGTAAAGAAAAAGGCTTCAGAATCAAAATGAAGTTAGTAATCAGTACGCCATCAGCATGGAACCAGAGGCGTACACACTCACTCATCATAATAGCAAGAGAAGCCGGATGTGGTAGCACGTGTCTAATCATCACAGGTTTTGAGAAAGCTGAGGCAGGGAGACTACCACAAGCTGAGTCCAAGGCCAGCCTGAACTGTGTTGAGACCCTGTCTCAAAATAGCAAAAAGGCAGAGCAGGGTAAGGGCATTGAGAGCAAACTGAACAAAATATATGAGGCAGTTAACAATACGCAGAGTAAGACTGAGATGCAAAAAAAAAAAAAAAACCAAAAAAGGAAAGTTAATAACCTTCGGACAATTTCCCAAGGCACAAGAGCTCACTCAAGTGCAAACAGAGCACAGTGGTCCCCAAAGTGCACATCAGAGTCTGGGTGCTAAAAGAAGAAAAAGCTCTGAAGAGAGGGTGCCCCAGAAGAACCCAGGCTACCAATGGTTCCCAACAAGTCTAGAGTCCAAGAATAAGGAACGGACATTTCCTACACCATGCTGGGAATATCAACATGGAGATCCACAAAAGATCTACACAGTAGACAGTTGGGAAGTAGAGAAAAACACTGTTTTCCCCTAAAAACTCAAGTCTAAAATTAAGAAGGCAGCCTGTCACTGCCTGCTGAAACAAAACCCCTTTTTCTGAGTGAAAGATACTAGACTTTAGTCTCAGTTATGCATAATGCTAAAAAATTTTAAAAGAAACATTTAACTCATGGATACTGTTTTTTAGATTTCAACAGAAACTAAAACCAAGATGTCAAGACATTATCCTAAGTAATCAATGTTTTGTCTGCTTTTTGAGACAGGGTCTCATGATGTAGTTCGGGCAGGCCTGTATCTTGTTACGTATCCTAGGCTGGTCTTGGACTCGGAGCAATATTCCTACCTCAGCCTCCAGAGAGCTGAGATTATAGGAACACACCACCATACTCAGCAACAATTATTTCTGAACAACTATTACAAGCTCACTGAAAGAATTAAGGAAAAATTGGTTAAAATGATAAAAAAAAAAAAAAAAAAAAAAAAAAAAAAAAAAAAAAAAAACCCATGGCTTTAATGAATGAAGAGATAGCAAGTTTCAACAAATATATGGACAATATAAAAAAAATTAACTTTGGGCCGGGGATTTAGCTCAGTGAATCTGGCGCCTGTCTTGAAAGCGAAAGGACCCAGGTTCAATCCCAGTAACCACATACCATACTGGGTGAGGAGATTCACACCCAGCAGCAACCAGTACCACAAACCACAGTGCCGGGTGTGGTGGCTCACACCTGTAATGCCAGCACTCGGGAGGCAGAGGCACGAGGATTGCTGTGATGTGAGTTTGAGGTTGAGCTCTGGACCAGCCTGAACTACAAAGAGAGACCCTGTCTCAAAAAAAAAAAAAAAATTTAACTTTATAGGTTAGAAAAACTTAACTGGTGGGTTAATATGAGAGTAGACAGTAGAATAGAGAGCCCTTTACATTTAGTTAAATGAATAAAAAGTAACCGAAAGGAAACAAAAAGATAGGAGGCTTATAAGATAGCATCAAGCGCTTTAATAGGTGTTAAATATAAATCACATGTAGTAAGTGAAGGTAAAAAAATACCAAATTCACAACTTTGAATTTGTGAAAAAAACTTCACAAATTTGATAAAAAAATACCAATACAGATCCCAAAATCTCAGCAAACTCCAACAGGTTAAAAAGATGACAGCTAATGAGAATGGTACTGAAAATGGAAGTCTGACAATGAATACAAAGCATTATAAGCTTTAACGATATATTGAGTAATTATTATACCTTTAATTTTAAAGAAAAACTAGCTGGTTAACTTTAGAATCCAGAATTTAAAATATTAACTGAAAATGAAGGATAGTACTCATAGGAAACATGTTATTTTAACATTTTTAAACAACAGAAAATACTACAAATTTGGTTTGAACAACAGATATGCATTTAGAATAGTTTTAAGGTAAAATAAAAATGTATATCCCAAAACAAGAATCATATGTAGTACGTTAAATCTGTTTTCACAGTAAATTAATCATCCTGCTATAATTTAAAGTGTGTAAAAAAGTGTAAACTTTTTAAAAATACAAAATCAAAGTATAAAAATTAAAAGTTTGGCATTAGATTCTTGTAGACTACACTTATATAATTTAATTCTGAAAATTAGTATCTTAAAATAGAACTCATAAATGAAAAAAATCTTTTTGATGGAAACATAGAGAAACATATAGGTGACCATGGCAAATATGCCTGAAGTTTATATTGTAAAGAAAATGACACAAAAAAGACAGGCACAGTGAAATCATTCTCCTCAACCCTCTTTTCCCCCTGAAACAGAATCCACTGTTATATTTAATAGCTCTGTAAAGGAGTTTTATGATAGTGGTTATTTTCCCAATTTAGTAAGAAAATTGGAACCAGGTAGTATGGCCATGGCACCATGCCTGCCTGGTAAGCACAATGTCCTGAGTTGGATACCATGTGCCACCACCACCCCCCAAAAAAAGTCACTTTTTTTTGGTAGTTTCTTACTTTTGAGTTCATTTTCTAAAAATGGTCCTAATCTCTATGCTAGCGCTAAATACACCAATGTAGCTGCTTGTTGACTTTACTTTCTGAAGTAATCTACACAGCAGAGACCACTTCAATTTTATCTGCTCAAAAAGAATACCAGTACGGTACACGATACAGTAGGACTAAGATCTACAGAAGGGGATATTCTTTGGAATTTCATATTCCCAGACCCGTAAAGAGTTTCAGTAAATGTATTTCAGTGATATGAAAATAAGCTACAGACAACATAAGCATTTATCTAGAAATATTTTAGTATGCAACTCTTGAGCCTTTTTTAAGGTGTAACTAAAATAATTCAAGAAAATTCATCAGTAGTCCTCTTGGTCTCCAACTGTCCCAAAAGGATTTCTTACAGTCCAGTCTCAACTACTGTGACCCATGAATTTTACTCTTCTAACATTTTAGGAAAAAGTCAAGATTACCTAAACAGTCTGAAATTCTATTATCCTCGAAGAATATTACATTCTTCTTAGCTACTTAAAAGAGTAAGTTTCTCTTATATTTTTTGACTCTTGTGATATTTTACTATAATACTAAATACACTGTCTCCAACGCCATCTGTTATGGTTTATGTCTAGATGTAGTCAAGGTGAGGCTTTTTCAGAGATGGCTCGATGTAATATGTGATGCTAGGATCAATGGTGTGTGATTACTAAGTCAGTGCGATGACTTGTCTGTCCTCCTTCTGGGTAGGATTAAGGTGCTCCACTGAGGGTATGGATGACAGCCGAGGACAAAGGGAGGGCTAGCGTCACTGCTTATTAGCTCACTGCTTTGCTGCCCTCTGCCTACCATAACTATTTCTCTTCTGCGACACCTTGCTGCCTTGGAGCCAGCTGATTATGGACTGAAACCTCTACAAACTGTAAGCCAAATAAACTTTTCTTCCTTTAACTTTAGGTGTTAGTTACTTTGTCTCAGCAACGAGAAAAAATAGCTAAGACTCACTCTTCCCTACCTCAATTTAAGTAAGATGATTTTATTAAAAGCATCATTTAACTCAGAGTCTTCATGATTCTACCCTCCAGTCTTAGGAATTCTGTACAGCCAGGGATATAGTTCAGTAGTAGAGTACTTGCCTTGTATATCCAAGGCCCTACTGATCCCCAACACTGCAATCTATGAACTCAGAGGGACAGGGACAGAGACAGACAGACACTCATGGAAATTGGCAGCACACTTCCGTTAAGTCCTGGCACTTGGGAGGCTGACGTAGAACTGTCTGAATCCAGGAATTCAAGGCCAGCCTGGGCAAAACAGGAAAAACCAATTTCATGCTGTGGACTGAAGTGTCCATAGCAATGTAATTTCACTATTACAACTAAGCTATACATAATAATTCTCCCTATTTGTAGTTTATCTTACTTTCCTTATCTGTAAAATAGGATTGATATGAGTAACTACATCATACTGACTGCTCTCAGATTCAATGACATATCCGAGTGCATTTAAAAACACAAAAGTGCACATAAAATTCAATACTTTCTATTTTTATTGTAATCCTAGACACATGCATTTAAAATCTTTCAATTTATGTTCAATTTATATTAACAACTTGACTGAAAATGCAGATGCGTTCACAATCTAATGTTTAGAAAACTCTAAAATGAAAAGTCCTTCCACCACCTTAATTTGATCAAAATAATGTTTCTTGTCTGCCTAAAACTTTATGAAGACAGGGATAGACGTTACATCATTAATGAGTTTCTAAAGAACTTATTCTCCATCGTAAACCTTTTAATTCAAAAGTACCCTTCTTAGGGTACCTGAGAAAACATTTTACAAAAATATTAAAGGCAAAAACCAATAATCAAGATCAAATATTCAGAAATCCACAGATATCAATGTACACAAACACATAAATGGGGAGGAATCTTTGGAGAAAATATACACAGGTTTTCAGTGTTTTGTTGTCGTCCGTTTTTTGTTTTTTGGGGTTCATTTTTGAGACAGGATCTCAGTTTTTTTAATTCAGGCTAGCCCTGAGGTCAGTCTTGAACTCACAGCAATCCTTCTGCCTCTGCCTCCAGAGTACCTCACACTTGCAAAGCAGGTGCCAGAACCACTGAGCTAAATCCCAGGGCCTGTTGTTTTGTTTTGTTTTTTTTAAGACAGGGTTTCACTATGCAGGTCAGACTACCTTGAATCAATATGTAGCTCAGGCTAGTTTCAAACTCTCAGCAATCCACCTGCCTCAGCCTCTGGAGTGCTGGAATTATAGGCCTGCACCATCATGCCAGCATATTTTTTACATTTTACAGTAATAAATCACATACCTTGGGTTAAATTTTGCTTCTTCCATCATTTTTTTGAAGTCTTCCTTGGCTTGCATAATTTTGTTTTTCTTTTCCCTGCGTTCTTCCTCTGCCCTGGTCTTTACATACTGATCAAACACCTATAACAAAATATACCAATTTGACAAGTCAGTATTATGTATCAGATATTTATACCAAAAAGTCTGCCCAAGCTACAATAGAAAAAATGTGTTAAATATAATTAAAATAAGACTATCTAAAGTGTCTTACTTTGAAGGTCCAATGAAACATTACACAAGCATACATCTCTCTGCTTAGGCTCCCAAAACAAAAGAAAACTAATTAAAAGCCTCTTTTACCTATAATTTTCCCCAATTACGAAGAAATATATATTATAACTATTTTAAAGAATTTAGAAATGTATGTGAGAAATCATAGCCTTTCTAAATTCCTGGTAGGAAAAAAATATATCAACAGTATGGTATCCACAGAATAATTTTACTTCAATGCTTACAGCTATTATGTTCACCAAAACGTAATCACGCTTTACATCTATTCTATGATACTGCCCTCTTTTAATAATGTACATTCAAAATGATGTACTGAACATCTAGTTCCTGTTTTCTTCAAACACTAACAAAAGGAAGGAAAATTTTCTTTTGAAATAGTTATAAACCAGAAAGGGCAAGAAAAGGACAAAAAGAGCCACTTGGGAACCTGCAAGGTAGACAAAGAAGTGGAAAAAGATGCAATGGACGTGAGACTGAATATAATCCTGCAGTCAAGAAAACGAAGACATAACCTACCTGTTTATGGCTACAAAAATCCTCAAATAGCTCAGATTGATGGCACAAACACAAAAAGTGCGGCTGTGGTTCAGCTACAATCAGGAGTAACTAACAGAAGGCTATATAAGAAGCAGTTAAACAGCTGTACCTCCTCACCAGCTTTTTAGAGTGTCCATATACCAACCAACACACTCAGTCCTAACAAAAGGCAAGGGGCAATCCTCTAGAGCAAAGGACTGGCAAACCAAGTCCTTCAGACTATTTTTCTAGTCAAGCATAGTACTTAGTTTACATGGGTAGGAAAACAGCAAACTGAATGATACATGAAAATCAAATGAAATTTCAATTTTAGGATCCACCAATACAGGTTTATCTGAACACAACCATGCTTGATCCTTTACCCGTTATCTCTGGATACGTTCACACTAAAATAGCAATTATACAGCAGGCACAATGTGGCCCTCTAAAAGATTAGTTATCTGACCATTTCCAGTAAAGATTTGCTAATTTCTGCTCTAAAAGGTGAAATAAGATACTTCCAGTTAAAATGAGGATGGGGAATTAGGAATAAGATCTGCTGGACTGAGAACATTCTCTCCTATCCAAAGCAGCAAGACCTTTTTCTCCCTACCAGGGAAATCCAAGTTCTTACTGGGAATCTGACCAAACTAAAAACTACTGGCTCCAGGATATTCTCACAAGTCAGCCTTAATCACCCTACAGCCGATTTCTCAATTCTGGGCTTATTAAGATTTGGGAGCCGGGGGCCGAGGATTTAGCTCAGTGGTTCCGGCGCCCATCTTGCAAGCGCAAGGGCCCGGGTTCATCCCCCGGTAACCATATACAATACTGGGCATAGAGACTCACACCCAGCAGCAACCAGTACCAAATACCACAGTGCCGCGTGTGGTCGCTCACACCTGTAATCCCAGCACTCAGGAGGCAGAGGCAGGGGGATTGCTGTGATGTGAGTTTGAGGCTGAGCTCTAGGCCAGCCTGAACTATAAAGCAAGACCCTGTCTCAAAAAAAAAAAAAAAAAGTTTTATAAGTAGATCTGCTAATATAATGGAACTGGGAGTTCCATTATTAGCTGACTTTTCATAGGGCCATCAACTGAGATATTAAAACGAAATGATCACACATAAATAGTTTAAAAGAAAAAGCAACTATAACACTTCAAATGCAAATGCATGGATATTGGAAAAGCCATGCTTTTTATTACAACTATTTAAACACATGCCTCACACACTACAAATTTCCTCTCTACATTAAAGTCTATAATTAAGTCTACATGCAAAAGGTGCAGATTATGTGGAGAACTATTCAAATCATAAGGTTACAAATATTGAAGATGAACACTAATGTTACCAAAAGACACTTTACAGATCATTAGCACTATACCCAGTTGCTCAAATACCATTTTACAGAGATCAGCATTGGGGTGGTTTAAGTAACTGTAATTTATAAGATGGTCAAGTGCAATGCTTTAGAGAAAGAAGTCATCACCATGAGTTGATATATGTTGCTGAGTGACCATAGAAGCCACTGCATGCAACTTAAACTTCAACGGAGATTCTGCATTTCTCCAAGGCCATTTCTCTAAGGTTATAATGAAACTAGTTTAATAGGTGCTACTTTGATGTGGACTTTGTGTGTGTGTGTGTTTGTGTGTGTGTGTTCTGAGACATAAGTATGTGCACCATCTATCTATAATATATACACTTACTGTATCTATGTATGTACATCTTGACACACACTAGTCAAAAAGATCATAACCTAGTGCTTGATGGTGGCCTTATTTGGGGGAAGGGTTATAAATTTCTTTTTTCTTCTTTACTCATCTACACTTTGCTATTTTTCTAGTCTCAATCTGCATTTGCCAAATAAATAAATGTATTTGAAATAAATTTTTAAACCACTTCACATAACTGACTACACTGTGTATGAGACATAAAGACAAAACAATCACATGAAAACAGCCATGATCAGCAGGACACGGGGCCACACATTTGTAATCTCAGCACTCCAAGAGGCTGAGACAAGAGGATTTCAAATCTGAACCCAGAGTAGGCAATTTAGTAAGACTGTTTCAAAATAAAAAGATTTTTTAAAAAAGAGACCCTAGGGACACACAAAGGCCCTGGGTTCAATCCCTAGTACTGCCCTTAACTAAAAATAGTAATTCTAAAAACCATGACTATAAAGGCCAAAATATCCAATTATTTCTGAAGCAGAAAAGTCTACACACAGAGCCACAGATGATTATATACTAAGATGAAAGTACTATACTGAGGAAAAAAAAGACAAAGAACAGCTTAATTCTCTTATACCCTAAAAACTATGAGGTCAAGTAATGTACATTTTAC
This sequence comes from Petromus typicus, assembly GCA_004026965.1. Classification (NCBI taxonomy): domain Eukaryota; kingdom Metazoa; phylum Chordata; class Mammalia; order Rodentia; family Petromuridae; genus Petromus; species Petromus typicus. The sequence goes on along the minus strand of PVIR01010859.1, from coordinate 39,232 downwards.
ATTTCTTACAACGTATTTTTCCTTTTACCTGTTTTCTTTCTTTAGGATTAAGGAGTAAGTACCGAGGATCAAAAACTATCTTGTGCAACTCCTTCTCCCATGTTGAAAAAGCAGACACCTTTAAAATAAAAAAAAGTACTGCCTCATAATTAAGTTTAGGCTAAAATCATAAAGGTCATAATTTTGCTTGAAATCTACAGGACATCTGTTTATAAAGGAGACATAAAAACCATACTGAAGTTTCCATCACTAATAAATGACAAACAGTGGGAGGTTAGCAATAGCAAATTGGCTCTGAACATTTCTATATTATATAGGAATAACACACACTTAATTACTCATTAAAATAACCACTACTGTGTGACATTTTAAAAATCACTACATCAGAAAAAGCCTTGAAGATTTGCATTTTGATTTCCCACACCAGCTCCACTCTTGTGAACAATGCTATAATTTAAAACTGAACAATTTTACTTACTCAAATGAATGTGTAAATATAACCCAAAGGTCAAAATTCTTTCTTAATAGCTTCTAGTAATATCATAAAGTATAACCTCTCCTTTAATCAAACACCATTCAAGATATTAAAGGAATTGTATATACCTTACCTATCTGAAGTAGTCCGCCATTCTGTAATGTTAATACTCATATGTATTACTCACCAAAATTGTATGACCCAACAAATGTTAAATGTTATTTGTACTTAAAATAGTAAAATAGCATTTAGTTAAACATGATCTGATTAGCCAAAGAAAAGGCTGTTTCAAAATTCGTACAGTAATTTGATAGGGTTCCCTTACCCCCCCACAACATGAGCACTAACCTTAGATTTGACCTTTTAGCAAGACATATTTATATTACTTATACAAAACAGAAATATCTCCCCCAAAGATTGTTTTCTGACCCCTCTCTCTAGCAGCATGTCCTTGAACTGCTTCATTCGGGCCTCCAGAGGGACAATGGCCCTTTCTCGGGCAGCTTTAATTTCAGCTTCCATGGCAGCTTCTTTCTCTGAATCAATGTCTTTATTATCGTCTCTCCTATAAAAAATAAAATGTAAGACATCAGCTGACAAAGTAGTAACAACGAATCTTACTAAAATCCTAAAATCTAAAGAATTTTCAAGACTCACTACTGAGCAGCATATTTTTGGCAAAAAGAAACTATACTGAGGGTTCAAATCAACTAATAACAATATAATTACAATGAGTTTCTAATGATATTATAATGGCTACATTGTTAGGAAAAAATAAATATACCTTTAATATGCTCTCCTAACACTAGCTGATACATGAAGTGAATGGTTTTAGAAAAAAAAATAAAAAATTTACCTAGCACTGCCTATAATAACTATGTATTAAAACCAAACAGCACAGAATATAATTTAGTTCATAAAATGATATAGAAAAAATGATATTTTCCAAAATATTTCATAATTTTATAAAATACTTTTAAAGTCTAATAATAAAAACTGTTATGTTACTAAGTCTTAGTAATCTCAAACATTTATCTTGAAAACAGAATTATAATATCTGTAAACTTGGCCAAGTGGACATGTGAGATATATACCTTACCTACCTGACATTTTTATTACTCACTTTGTGGGTGATAAGTTGAGATTTAAGTTGAAGGACAGGTCCCAGAGAGCAACATGGGCCCAGGAGTAGTTAGGTAGTAGTAGTAGGAATTAACTGTTCATCAATGACTAAACTACTTCTTGTTCCTCCAAAAATGCACTCAAGGCTAAGAGAGGCCCGCTGTTTGTGTGGTACTCAAGTGATATTGTAAACATGAAATCAAGTCACCTCTCAAAACATATGCGCTGTGGAAAAGGCCTATTATTCTTGTAAATAATCAAAAAAAAAGGTAATTCAGTGGTATAAGGTATATTTGATCTTCCTTAAATGATGCACTAAATACATTGTATTTATAAAAGAGCATTATATTCCCTACACAAATGTACTACAATACAATATAGGGAACTGCAGGTAGCCCAGGAGATTTAAACAGAACCAAGGCTAACCCATAAACATGAGAGGTAACAGCAACTTAGGAAATAAATCAAAAGAAATAGCAGAAACAGTTGGTGACCTGCTGGAACTTAGATAGTCTGTGACCTAAGATATGCACAAAACAAACAGATAAAAGCAATTTGCCAAACAATATACCCTCTTTAAGTAATTTAAGAACTACTTAAATAGTTATAAGTTAAAAGATATCCAAGAAATATAAAAATGAAAACAAATAACCCTTATAGAATTACACTAAATGAAAATGTCACAATACAAACTAGCACTATCTATCTCAATAAAAGAAATAAAAGGAAAACTAAGCCAGGAAAAATAGGCTTTTAGCTTTGTACCTAAATAGAGAAGCTCGGGCAATCCACATAAAGGACTTCTTTGACATTCTCCTGATAAAAGCAGTTAAAAACCTTACAGAGTTGTCTATAAGAACAAACAATTAAAAACAACCTAAAAGTTTATCATCATAGAAACATCCAAAATTATGGTAAATAAACAGAATGAATACAGTCATTTATAACAAATAACAAATGTTTTACTCTAAAATTTTAATAGAACACAAAATTATTTTATCACAACTAATAAAACACTTTGTCAAGAACTAAAATGTCAATTATAGAATTGAAAATAGCTGTGTCAAGGTGACATTACGAGTGATTCTAATATATTAATTTACTGTTGCCAATAAAAATTTTAAAAAGAACCACCACTGATAACAATTATCATACTTTTTTCCTCACCATAATTTGGCTGCATTCAGTCTGTCCTTTTCTGATTAAAACTATGATTAACTACTCCCTAATAACATTCTCAAACTTTACTTTTTGCTGCTACATACTGGTCCCATTCACCCCACACCCCTTCCCACTCCAACCTTCCACCCTCCACAACAAACATTCACATTTGCCCAATTCAGCTTTCCAGTTCCGTGCTAATGCTCCTACTACTAACACTTTCTTTCTCTCAAAGCACTAGCTCATAGGTCCAAGCTCATCAGTCCATTCCTCACCAGGTAGTAATGATGAGTCTCATGATCAGGTTGTCACAGACAAAAGTATAGACAGAGAAATCTGATTTTCTGAGGTCTCTGAAGTCATGTTTTTTGGAAGTCAATGTTAAGGTGAAAATTTCACTTAATAAAATCCAGACTTTGTGAATTTCTGTGGAGTTAATCTACTAAAATGCCACTGGTTTCACAATACGCTGAGGTATCATTTTACATATTTAAGCAATCCAATCTTATCTGAGTCTAGCAACAGAAGGGACATTGTATGTATATTATAAAGTAAGGCTATGTAACATACTGCCAAAGAGACCAATGAATGACTTCCACTTCCTAAAAACACACATATTACCTGTCCCTTCTGTAATGAGAGACTGATGACTTAAATTGACTTTAAAAGGTAAATCTACCTGGAATGACATAAACTATATGTATTACTTACTTCCGTTTTTTTGCTTTAACAGGCTCATCTTCATTAAGTTCTTCCATTAACTCTTGTTCATCTTTAACTGTAAGATAAAGTCTGATTACAACTTTGTCTAAAAATATACAAGCAACCATTGAATTATGCAAACATAAATCTTTCCGCAGATCCCTACCAGACACTTGCTTTAATATCATTTTAAAAAGTTATAATTTAGAGTTATTTCACTCACTTGCACTCATAGATAATTGCCACTTTTGAATGGACAGCATGGTCGGGGTCGGATGTCCTGGCAAAAACATTTCACACATCATTATGAAGAATTACGTGCAGAGATACTTCACAATTCTTTCTTTTAAAAAAAATAACTGTTCACAAAAAATATCCACCTCTTAATGCTTACTTTTATATTTATTTTATAATACAGTGAATAAAGTATAATAATTATATATTCTTATTCTCTCTTTACACTCAATTTTCAATTCATTTTCAAAAGTTCCTTGCCCAAGTCTTACCTTTACAAATATACAATAAAACTTTCCTGGCTCAGGATTTATGGTGGCTATGCTGCATGTTAATTTATCAAATACTTGAAAAAAGACTCTAAAAACAAAAGCAAATCATATCCTTTCATGGCCTCAGTCAATACTATGGTTTATAAAGTATTATTATCCTAACTATAAGATATACATTGTTGAAGAACAAGCTGGTGCTTATTACACTCCATCCCAGATAAGCACTGAAACTGCATGATCTGAACATCACAAGCAGAAAAGCTGTCCGAATATTAAGTACAGTTAGAAACAATTTCTTAGGGCTTAAGTGTTACTGTATTCCTAGGAATTAAGCCTTATCTATTTCAAGGACTAAACATCGTTTTACAAAATATTGCATTTTGTTTTATCAAGTTTTAGTAAATAAAATAACAAAAACCATTCTGTACAGTTTCGATTATTGCAAAAAATGTATTACTACCCCCAAAAGGTGCTGCAAGGTTCACTGAAGAGCATTTCGGCACAGTTCCAACATAGCTATCTCTGACTACAAACTTTGACAAGGACAGTTCAGTTAAAAACATTTTACAAACTATATCTTCTCCAAATTCTTTATTTTTTTATATATCTACATAACTTCACTCAAATCAGAATAGCAGTCTATTTTGAAAAATTTAATGTTCTTAAATAACTTTGATACTATCAAAATATTAAAAAGATTGTTAAAACAAGAGGCTAAATTCTTAATATAAAACTTACTTAATTTCTTCATGTCTTCCAATCCTTTTTTATGAGGGGGCTCCTGAATAATTTTGTCAACATCTGCCCTTCCAATCAAATCATCAGGTCGGTCCCACATAGAAAGACGAGTGGTGGGATTATAAAAGAAGACTCGCTCGTCACCAGTCCAAACAACACACCTAGGAATCAATTCAAAAACACCATTTTCTTATGTCACAGAACCTATTTTATAGGTAGTTTTTTAAATGTCAACCTGTCAAAAAGAAGGAGGCACAGGAGTGAGAAAGGACACGGTCCTCTTTGTAGCAGATATTTACAGAAAACCAATGTGATTTTTAGAACAAAAGACCACTGACTACGGTAAAACAGCAGTGCTTTTATAGTAACAGAGAAAGAAAAGCAATCTGTAATTAGAACACAGGGTGTTTAGGAACTTGGTTTGGCATGCTCAAATTGGAGAGTACTGTATATATTTTAAACTCACAAAAGGAATGATTTTAGTAGCAACAATAACACTACCAAGCAATTCTAAAGCTTAAATAGACCATAGCACCCCAACTATTACAGAGTAGTTCTTAATATCTCTTAGAATTGAATAAACCAAATTTACATGCCAAATGTAATCCCTTAAGAAGTCTTTAAGATCTGATTCTATCTGACAAAAACCATCAAGACAAGAACCAACTGTACTAGCACATCACAGCCTACTATAACACACTGGGCCTGTTTTTAACAAGTGGTACCCTCAGATAGAATACAAGTATATAAAAAGATTCTATAAAGTTAAAAAAAGACAGAAGTATGGAAGAGAGTCAGAATTTTGTGGTGCAGAATGAAAAGAATAAAATTCCCACTTCTCAGCATTCAGGAGCTCTACACTGATGGAAGGTCCCTACTTGTAGTTGGAAACTCAAAATTCCAAATAGAAAGCAGGGCTTTGTGGCCAAATAATAGGAGGTTATCACAAGTGTCAAGCCCAAAGTGGCCTTAGGTGCTGAGGTGACTAAAGGCTGTTTAAATAATCAAAGATTAAATCAACAGTAACAGAATTCCCACCATGTGTTGGTGGGGCAAGCCTATACTTCCAGCACTTCAGAGGCTGAAGCAGGACTAACATGATTTGAGGCCAGCCTGGGGTCATACACAATGAGTTCAAAGTCAGCCTGAACTACATAAGGAGACCCTGTCATTTAAAAAACTTAAAATGTAAACAAAAAAAAAAAAGAGAGAGAGAGTTTGAGATAAAACCATTGAAAAGAACTAAAAGATAAGAATTTTCAGTACAGAAATAAAAATTCTAAAAGAAAAAGCAATTTTAGAAATCAAAAGTAAATTAAACTTTATTAGATTGGCTTTAGAACAGACTAGAAATAAAACAAGAGACTAGATAAATCTATACCACACCTGAAGAACAGAAAAGCAAAAAAGAAATGAACACAGTTTCAGGAACCTGGAATTATAACAAAAAGTCTAACAGCTGTAACATGTAACTTGGGTCTAAAAAGGAATAAGAAAGATGGGAAGCACAAAAATATCTGAAAATGTAATGACCAGAAAAAGCTCCCAATTTTGTAAAGGATACAGATATGTATATTAAAGAAGCTCAGCAAATCTTGAACGAGATAAACTTCAAAAAAACTAGACCTAAATATAAGATATATCTAACAGAAATCAAAAATAAAGGGTGGGGGACCTCTGACAGCAGTTAAGAGGAAAATTGTCATCATGTATATTAGGAATCACCAAGGATTTCTTGCCAAAACCCAGAGGCCAGAATACACAATATCTTGGGCCAGGGATACAGCTCAGTGACACCGCACCTGCCTGCCAGTCACAAGGTCCTGAGTTCGATCCTCAGTACCACAAAAACAAATAAATGAGAAAGAAAACAGAACAGCTTTAAAGTTCTAGGGAAAAAAAAGGAAATTATCAACCAGAACTACTTGACAACCAGCCACAATATCCTTCTGAAATAAGGGGGTAAAAAAAAAATTCTCCAATAAAGAAACCAAGAGATGCACTCATCTCCAGAAGACCTATTCCACAGGGCTTTTTCACAAGGAAAGGAAAAGTACAAAGAAAAACCTGGATCTTTAAAGATAAAAGGAAGGGCAGGGAATTCAACTCAATGGCACCACACCTACCTTGTAAATCAAGGTCGTGAGTTTAATTCTCATTACTGGGGGAGGGAGAGGAGAATAAACAAGAAGGGAAAACAATAGAAATGATAAATATAAAAGCTATTTTCCTAAATACAACACAGATGTGTAAATACTGTATCTTTTCTCAGCTATGAGGAACTGAAGGTGTAAAAGAGTTCTAAAATGTATGATAGGTATTGTGAAATAGTAAGGAAATATTCAAAGGGAAAAGGGGAATAGGGTAAGTAAAGAAGGGAAAGAAAAAATATGATAATTTAAAAAAGGAAACAAAGCTTATGTATATAGGGATAGGGGCATTAGAGGGCAGGGGAATGGGAAAAACTGAGAAGTCATGTCATGGTACAAATTCTCAGTATCAATTGTGATCATAATGTGTATATAAAATGTACCAATAAATATAAATATATATTATATATATTTTATAAATATTTATAATATAAATTTATAATATTTTATATATTGTGTTTTTATATATTTATATATTTACATATATATTTTTTAAAGCTATTCTCCCTCTTATATCCTCTCTTCCCCCCATACCAAAGACTGAACCTTGTGGTTGCCACAAAGGAGTGGAACCACTGAGCTATATCCCCAGCCCATCCTCTTATATTCTTTAATATAAGTATGAAACATTGTAACACTGACTGCTGTGGTTTTCACATATGTAGTAGTCATATATATGTTAATTATAACATAAAATCCATAGATATAAGTTTTTAAAAGTACCCTTCTGCAAGCAAGGTTTTCACATTTCACTTGAAGTGGGACAATTATTAACTCTTTAAAGACACTGTTGAGGGTAGGCTGTAACTCCCCCCCAAAAAAGCAAATAAATACCACAAAACATATTAAGTAAAATGCTAAAAAAATTTCAACTGAAAGTAGTAAAGAAAACAAAATATATAGAAGACAAACAGAAAACAAAGAATATTACTAAGTCCAACCATATAAAAAATTAAATATTAGTTCCCTCAATATTCCAGTTACAAAGCAAGAAGCAACAAAGTATATAAAACCTAAGATATTATTATAAGGTGTCCATAAAATGTTTAAATATGCCATTTTTAAGAAAAGGTGAAAGCAATAGAAAAAGGCACACCAGAAAGCATGAATGGTTGTTTTTAATAAACTTTAAAACAAAGACTATAATGAAAAATAAAGAAGTTGGTTTCATAGCAATAAAAGGGTCATTTATTCATCAGGAAATCATATAATTATAAAATGTATATAAGCCTATTAACAGAGCCTCAAAACAGAAGAATGGTTCAAGTTAAAAAGGAAAATAATTCTACAATTATAGATTAACACCATTCTCTATGAAACTGATAGAGATCTCCAAAAAAGTACTAAAATAGAATGTATTTCTGAGCAATGTTAATGACATTCTGGAGAGAAATGAACAAGATGGTTACTACCAACTTAGTGGCTAGAAGATCAATGAGAAATAACTCAAAGCAAAGTCTAAAAACTATAGCCAGAAGTCATAATGAAAAAAAGAGGTTAGGAGAAAGACTATGTCTAAGTAACCTGACATACAAATTATAGCTATTCCAGAAGAGTAAAACACAGAAGAAAAGCAATAATTACCCAGACTCTTGAGAGAAAATTTAGCTATCCATAGACAGACTCACCCGGGAAAACTGATGGGAGCACAGAGCTAGCTGGTTGCTGGCTTTTCGTGTACACGCACAAACAGAAATAACAACTCGAGAATACAGTCTCTGACCATGGACTGCTTTCATAACCCTGACTTTAAGACTAAATGCATATTTCCAGTAATTCTTGAATGAGCTTATTTATGAAGTCAGTGGATAACATATAGGAAGCTACACCATGTATCTATAAAACCTGTGTTATCTGATAACACAGGTTAGTGATAGGCCCTACACATAAAAATAACTAGAGAACAAAAGAGCTTAAACTGTCCTCAGCAATCATATTACTATTCATAGTGTTGGCAGTGATAGTCTGGGGCTTGTGTGTGGAAAGCACAAATGAGGAGTTAGGTTGCAACATGTGAGCAACAGTATTTTCAGCTATAAAAAAAGACTTAAGATGGTGAGATTCACTAAAAACCTCGCAGCAGACCTGAACAGCACCCATTAGAAACTCAGGATGTACCTGAATGTCTATAGCCCACCTATGTCTAGTGAGGAGGTCTCCCACCTGCGACAGCTCAGCACCATCCCTACACTGAGCTCTGCACCATACCCTATAAACACCCTTCTGCACACAAAGAAATCAGGCTGATTCTAGGCTTGAGAGAAGAAATACACAAGGCAAATCTAGAGGATGTAGGTAGAAAGAAAGGTATAAAAGAATTACAACCAAAAACCTCCACAGGACTGGGGATTTAGCTCAGTGGCTGCGCCTGCTTCACAAGCACATGGTTCTGAGTTTCATCACCAATATCAGAAACAAACAAAGAAAAACACCCTCAGTAGTCAGCCTTAAAAGAGACAAAGATGAGACAACTGAGTATCAATAACTACAATGGACACAATACCCAATATATTCAAGTCTATTGATACTACTCAAATCAATTCATTATCCTGGAAACTAGTTAAATCCTTCATTACCTGTGAAATCTCTTCCTCTAAGTAACCAATGTTAACTAGCAGTATCTCTATGAGCACTTCAGTCAATAAATGAAAAGAGATTAACAGAAATACATTACCACTTCCAAAATTAAATGATTTATTTAAGCCTGGGTTTTTCAAACTCACACTACTGATGTTGGTAACTTTTAATCTCAAGGCCAATGACACTTTGGACCAAATAACTAATTTTTTTGTTTTGTTTTTGAGACAGGGTCTCACTCTGTAGTTCAGGCTGGCCCCTAACTCACTGTGTAGCCCAGGCCACCTTCGAACTCACAGCAATCCCGCTGCCTCTGACTCTGGAATGATGTACTTACAGGCGTGAGCCACCAAGCCCAGCATTGTGGTATTTTGGTTACTGGGAATGGAACGCAGGACCTTGCACTTGCCAGGCAGACACTGGAACCAATGAGCTAAATCCCCAGCCCCAAATAATTAATTTTAATAGAGTTTTCCCAAGATGACAGGATATTTAGAAGCACCCCTGCCTCCAGGTACTAGATATTATCAACATTCTACAGGTTGCTATAATCAAAACTGTCTCGAGACATTGCCAAATGCACACTCGGAAGCAAACTTATTCCTAGTTCAAAAGCTGTATTGCAGTTATCATCCCAATGGCCACTAACATCACAAAAAGAGACAACTGGAAGAACCTTGAGGGAATAAACAGTATTCAAAAAAATCAGATGTCAGGCCAGGGATTTAGCTCAGTGGTTCTGGCACCTGCCTTGCAAGTCTAAGGGCCCCGGGTTTGATCCCCAGTAAACCATATACCACAATGCTGGGTGTGGAGACTCATGACCACCAGCAATCAGAACCACATACTACAGTGCCAGGTATGATAGCTCATACCTGTAATCCCAGCATTTAGGAGGCAGAGGCAGGAGAATTGCTGTGAGTTCAAGGCTGAGTTCAGGGCTAGCCTGAACCAGAAAACCAAGACTTTGTCTCAAAAAAAAAAAAAAAAAAAAATCAGACATCAATATGATTACACTGCTAGCTAATTTGTAGAAAATTCAGGACAGGACTGAAAAGGCTCTATTTAACTGTACCATGGATAATAAAAAAAGAAATCCAGATTTTGGAATGCTAATGAAAAAAATTTTTTCTTTAGTAACAGAGACAAAATAAGTAAAAGAACATGGAAGGGAATTAGAGATCACAAGTCTTTTAAAACAAGCTAAGTCACTGTGCTCTGTATACTGTGTACGGATTGAGTGAGCTGGAGCTGGAATAGAAGAACGCTCATTGAAATGGGGAGGAAAAAAGAAAGATACGTATGTGAGCTGTGATGTATACGTGCATGTGTATGACTAACTTAAACTACCTTAAACAATAAAAAATAAGACCTTGTAGTGGCTTAAATATAAATTCACGAACAATAGCCATTAGTAAAGAGTACCAGAGTGGAAAACCCTTGTAGCAACTGAACTTTAGGTTTGAACATCCTAAACCCAACAAATAACCAAAAAAACCAGTAGATAAAACATACTTGACATATATGTCCTAAAAGTGCCTTTCCTTCCTACAGAAAAACAGATCACTTAAAAAAAAAACTCAAGTGTAAGGCCGGGGATTTAGCTCAGTGGTTCTGGCGTCTGTCTTGCAAGCGCAAGGACATGAGTTATATTCCCCAGTTAACCATATACAATACTGGGCGTGGAGACTCATACCCAGCAGCAATCAGCATCACATAGCACAGTGCCGGGCGTGGTGGCTCACGCCTGTAATCCCAGCACTCGGGAGGCAGAGGCAGGAGGATTGCTGTGATGTGAATTTGAGGCTTTGCTCAGGGCCAGCCTGAACCACAAAGCGAGACCCTGCTCAAAAAAAACCTCAAGTGTGATAAAAGTTTTTTAATAGACGAATCAAGCTAAGTACACACCATGGAGTACCAGGAATAGGAGTAGTAGCTACAGGTTTTGCCTTCTGGGCAGCTTTCTCTTCTTCCGTCATCTCCTCTTCTTTGGGCTCCTAAGGGAAACATATGAATCACATTTAACTAATAACACAAAACAAATACACACACAAGTTATCACTACAAATAGCTCAAGTGCAACAATACAAGGTCTGTTGCTGTACCAGCAGGGAGACTGAGTAAAACTTCTAAGAAAATTCTAACCTCTCACACCACAGAAAGAGCTGAATTACACAACAGAATGTCTTAGCAGCAACAGCTGGTCCTACCCGCAAAACTCAGTCGTCGTGGGTTTAGGAGTAAAAATGAGGAACTATAGTACAACAGGCTTCATTTAAGGTTATTTCTTATTTCTGCTAACTTTCTTAGTATTGAAACATGACTTCCATTTGGCCCTGTACTGAATACAGAAAACTTCTAAAAAAACAGAATTATTTTATTAGTGTTACAAAGAGATAATTCCATGCCAGAGTGGGGAGAGTTAAAAATATACCCAACTTTCCCAAATAGGAAGTTGTGCTTCCAGCTTTAACAAATACCAGTCTATACGGCAGAAAGCTACATTTCAAGACAAAGCTCTGGCACTAAATCTTTACATGAGTCTCAGTTTATTTAATGAAAATTTCAAAGGAAAAAATTATTTACAAACTTCAAGGAACTCTAAATATTCAAATTTTATAACAATCATTTTAAAATACATCAAATAGACACTAAGTTACAAGTAAATTATACCAACCAATTAAGGCTAGCTCCCAGGTGAGCAAGTCATAGCGCTTTACCTCCTTTATCTCCTTCAGAGGCTCTTCCTTAGGGTCCTCCTCCTCTGTCTCCATTGGCAGAGGTTCTTCAGAGGGCTCTTTAATTGGCTCTTTAATCTTCTCTTCTAACTTTTCTATTAAAAAAATTAAGATACTATCAAAGATTTTGATGAACTTTGTTAAAGGACTTTCAGAAAATTATCAGTCAAGAAATTCTATTGCTAGTTATAAACTACTAAACATAAAACGTCCTGCTCTATTATATCACTGATTTGAATTTGATGCAGCAATGAAAAAACTTTAAAGACATACTGACTTCAAAAGAAAATACTCAAATCATGTTTTGTTTTAAACAATAACACATTTTACTAAAAGAAAGAAGATACTAAGATATTTAGAAACAAACAGAAAAATGTGATATAGAAAATTATGCACTGTATATATCTAAGCCTGAAGCTTTTTTTTTCTAATGGTACTGGGAATTGGATCCATGGTCTTGCACACGGTAGGCAAGCATTGTATCATGAGGCTACATCCCCAGCAAAACACCTCCCTCTTTTTTTCAAATGTTGTTTTTAGACAAGTTCTCCCTAAGTTACCCAGGTTGGCCTCAAACTTGCAGTCCTCCTGCTTCAGCCTCCCAAGTGGCAGGGGCACCATACCTGGCCTAAAATTTCTTAATGACACAAACAACATATTGGACTCCTTCTTTCCTCTCAGTAAGGATAACATAATTATATAATTCCTGACAATAGAAAATGTGTGTGTATATAACAGTTAACTTCTCCAGATGGAAAAAAATCATAAACATTAAGTAGTACTGGGGTTTTTTTTTTTTGCATAAAAATATATGTAACAATTTAATAGAAATAATTTCTCAACGTAATTAGAAAATCTCTAAAACACATTATAAATTAACTCAGAATATTCTACTTGCAGATCGTACTATACCCCAAGTTATTCAAATAACTATACCTTTTTCCTTTAGTTCTTGTGGTTTTTCCCAGGTTGATTCTAATGTTCTATTATTATAATAATATGTCTTTCCATCTGCAGTTTTATACTCAGTCCATTCAGAAACTGCTGTTGCCCCAGCTAAGGTGGCCGGTGAAGCTGCAATAGCAACCTGGGGATGTATCATGGGTACAATAGGAGGAGCCATTCCTGGCAATACACCTAAAAAAAGAGTAATAAATGAGATACAAACGCTGAACTGCAATACAAAATAAAACTTTAAAGTATTAGCTAAACTGATTAAACACTGATAAGGATTAAACCCACTGAAAACAGTCATATAAAAGATTATTTAAATATTACTTCTCTTTCCCTAGTTTAGTTCTAGTGCCTAAATTTAATCAGACACAGAAATTCAACCCAAGAAATATATTAAAAATAGTCAGAAATTTGGGTCTCTTCTGACGAAGTCTGAACATGAACATTTAACTATCATGGTACATTCTCTACTTCAAAATAGAAAAGCAGGGCCGGAGATTTAGCTCAGTAGTTCCAGCGCCTGTCCTGCAAGCGCAAAAGCCCAGGATGGATCCCCGGTAACCACATATAACAATACTGGGAGTGATGACTCATGCCCACCAGCAATCAGAACCACATACCACAGTGCCGGGCGTGGTGGTTCATGCCTGTAATGCCAGCACTTGGGAGACAGAGGCAAGGATTGCTGTGAGTTCGAGGCTGAGCTCAGTGCCAGCCTGAACTACAAAGTGAGAGCCTGTCTCAAAAAAAAAAAAAAAAAAAAAATAGAAAAGTATGTTTATGAAGATTCTAATAAGGAATCAACATATTTATTGAGCATATTTCCTGAGCAATAGTACTGTCTAGTTCTAAAGTACTTTAAATTCCCATTTATAAAGTAAATGACTATTGTCTGACTGAAATGATTACATAAGTTATTCCTCTACAGTCAGTTTATTCTTTTCTTAAAAGAAGACAAAGCTTCTTCTATTTGTTTTATAATGATACATACTATATAAAATAATGTACTGTAAAAATGAGTATACATGACTCAAAACTGGAACAATCCTGGACTGAAAGTTCCAGTAGTTATCTTATTTCAATAACTTTAAAATACGTAAATGTATTCTATACACACAAATATTCACACACATGTACTCACTAGCATGCAAGCATAATCACATCACTTTACACATGGAAATGATTTTTTTATATTTAACTTAAAAACACACATCAAAAATAAAATGTTGTGAATATGAGAATGAAGTTGTTTACACTTATTACATAAATTAAGATATAAAGTGATCTGACCTTATTTGCTTTTGTGAACCAAAGAATCTAGTACTACAGGCAATTGGGAAAATTAAGTGTTGGCCAAATATGACAACTGCATTTATTCTGCTCATTAAAAAGAAAAATATAAAAAAATCCACTCACTTGGGCAAAAATAAATAAATAAAAGGATAAACAACAACATTCACTACCATGCCAACTTACAGACAAAACAAACTAAGATGGTTTTAAAATTACCGGTCTTGGTGGTAGCGACTGTCTTTACATACGGGCAGCTGACTATTTGCATCATTGCTACACCTGTAAAATGGATAAGCAAGCACAGGTTGGAAAGCTGCCACTGTATGTCAGCTACCACTGGGGTTCAGGAAAATAATTTACCACTATAATTTAGAGTGCTGTTTCCAATGAAAAAGACCAAGAAGGGAGTAAAATTTCTTTTTGTTTGACATTTTCTGGGAAGTGGTGTCAAACCCATGATGCTAATTCTAAATTATAACATTAATTACATACCAACCCTGACAGTATCTAAAGGACGCTCAGAGTTTAAATTCAACAAAAGAAAGCCCCTTCGTTACACATATGTACCAAATTCTCAAATGGGACTTTTACCACAAGACCCTGCTGCTGTTGCTTTCACGCCAGTGAAAGACAGATGGAGTAGCTCTATGCTATTGCTTAGCTGAAAGTATATGCAGGACCTAAAGCCACAGCACAAGTGTGCGGAAACAGGTAAGATATGACAAAGTGGAGTGGGAGAAAGAGGAAGAAAATGATCCAAACTTCCCACTGCAAATACAGTGGGATAGTATAAATCAAAGAAGGCAAAGATGAAGGAGACCAGTATCCAACGAATGACAAGAGACCCATGGTTGGAGCCTGCTTTACCGAGCACTGCTGAGGCAGGTGAAGACTAAGAAACATCAGCCTTTCCTACTGGGACTGACTATGCGGATGGCTGCAAAACTTCTATGGTCTAGGCTAAGAGAGTAGTACTGCATTAAAGAATGGAAACAAGATGCTGTTCTAAGAGGGATGAAGACTCATCACAATGTATTACAACGATGCAAGGAAATGAAAGGAAAAGATGGAAACTGAGACTGAGGAACTTCAAATTAAGTATGAATTTCAAA
The DNA here is from genome assembly GCA_004026965.1 of Petromus typicus. Classification (NCBI taxonomy): domain Eukaryota; kingdom Metazoa; phylum Chordata; class Mammalia; order Rodentia; family Petromuridae; genus Petromus; species Petromus typicus. The sequence goes on along the minus strand of PVIR01010859.1, from coordinate 23,704 downwards.
AATATTTCAAAGATAAAAGGTAAAGGCTGAGGAGAGTATAGGGAAAATGATTTTTATTTTTCAACTGGGAAAACTAAATTATTTGGTACTCATAAAAATTAAAAATAATAAGCAACTACTTTCCCCAAATAAACTAAAGAATAAAGAACTACTTTCCCCAAATAAACTAAAGAATAAAGAACTACTTTTCCCAAATAAAGGACTGGGAAAGAAATCTCTCCTAATTCGGAGACTCACATTAAAGTTAAGACACATAAGTTTATAAATATCTTAACTATGTTCACACTCACACACAAAAAAAACTGCCATTTGAAAAGTGCCTTTAATTTCTTACTTTTTACTTATGTAGAAAAAATAAGAGCTGACCTTTCTAATAACTCAAACTAAAATAAAAAACACTGAATCATAAAAATATGCTGAATAGTTATATGTACAGCTTTATTTTCCCTAATACTGAAAGAAAGCAACAGAAAAATTCATTTGGCTAACAAAGTTACAGTACGTGTCTGGTTCAAATTAGTACAAATACTGCCATCTGCTGGATTCCAAACTTTCAAACCTAGCCCCAGAAATTCAATCTCTGGAATATATGAACTTTATTCTCAAAAACCATTCTCCAAAAAAAATTTTTAGCTATATAATTTAAACAGAAGAAAATCAGATATATTCATATTTAGATTTTTAACTGTTAAAAATCAATTGAGCCAACACAGAGCTCTTATTTATCAACATACAGACCATGCCAAAAGTCCATGTTTCTTCTCACACTAAAAAGCTAACCTTAGAGCATTCTCTCATGAGATGACATGCATATCATGAATATTCAAATATCCATGTACCTAAATTCCTAACTACATTTTAAAAAAGGAAGCATTTGTCCAATTTTCCTACAACCCTGTCCCCAAATTATGTTAGGAAATTAGAAAATCCCACTTAGCATTCTGAATAATTCTGACATCCAAGTAAGACTTTAGTTTTAGCAGTAGAAATCCTATAATCCTACTGCAATTTATCACCCCAAACCTCTACCACTTATTCCTATATTTCACCTACTTTTCCCACTCTCTGTTGTTTTGTTTGATTATTCCTCATTCATCCTTGTAAGAGACAAATAGTGCCACTCAAAAGGAATTCAAAGCTCCAAAATAATTATACAAATCTCTCCTGTCCATCTTACTGTTTGTTGAGTGGAAGAGAGGAAAACACAGATAAAACTTATTGTACACAAAATCAACAATTTGAGGAAGAGAAGTCTTCATTGTCTTTTTACTAAAACACTCTGTAGGACTGAATTATAAGGAAAAATGAGAAAAGAATTAACATCAGAAGTGGCTTAATATAAAATGTACTAATATAATTTTATAAGATGCTAGCTCCCTCTTCAAAGAATCTTCTTATCCTGGGCAAATAACCCAAAATTCAAGTTCTCTTCCAATTCACCTATGAAATATCATTAGCAGCTGCCACTTATTAAATGCCTTTCACACATACAACCTCCATTTGGTGACCCAAACGGTCACTATCATCTGTCTTAAATTTAATGATGGGGCAAGGGTCCAGGAAGAACATATGACATCAAAATGCAGCAACAGCTGAAGGGCTTTTAAGTGAAAGTTCCACATGCCACAAAAATGAATTTTGTTACTGTGTAGCTTTAACCCTGTGGTCTAGTAAGAACCTAGTCTAGGACAAACCAGAAGTCCTTTCGGATGACACCCTTTCAAAACACAACAGCACTGTCACGCTACCAGTAAGTCTTCTTTCTATGGAACCAACCAGCACCTTCTCATATCACTCAGAATTCAGAACTGGTCTGGACACTGTCCTTAACTCTACAGTAGACCAAGACTTCAAGAAAGGTTATGACCAATGTCAAGCTATTCTTCACTTATCATTCAGTTTCCTACAAAATAATTTCATCTAGAAGAAGGTATCCAGTTTCTTCTCTTAAATGTAACAGAAAAGGGATAATTCCTACTATTAGTGAAAACATGTTTCATTTTTAAAGTTTTAACTGAGTTTATATAATGGTACATTTACTTATCCAATACTACATAACAACATATGAAAGGATATACATGTATAATAAACTGCTGTATCACAATCCGATTTTTACACAAAAACTAATAAAATAGTGTGGCAATAACAGAGGGAGAAATATGAAACTGAGATAGAGTCCTACATTCTATTCATCCTTCCTATGAACTAACCCTACAAACTTGATCTATTTAAGGTTACTGATATTTCAAGGACAACACAAGAAGAAAGTATCATGGGTCAAGAAATAAATGCATTTGACAACAAATGTACTCAAATTAGAATGCCTAACACAATCACTATTGAATCCTTATAGGAAAAACTCTACTCCCCGATCTTTTAATTCCTTCTCTAGTCTTAGTCATTTCTCATAAGACAATAAAACACAAATTCACCATAAAAATTTAAACCTTTAAAAAATGCATGTCACACTTTGCAAACATTACAAGGGAAACTTCTGAATGTGTTCATAGTTTAGTGACTCACATTTTCTTTCCAGCACAACATAATTATGGAAAGCTTGGTATCTGCATCTGGGAGGCACAGGGTCAAATCCCAACACCATCACTTATTTGTTAGCACTGTGACCTTGGGCAAATAATTTAACCTGTCTGTGTACCTACCTCATAAGATAGTTGTAAAAATTAAAGAAATTAATGCATGTAAGGTGCTTAGAACAGCGTACTAATCTATACATCATGCAACTTGGGGTAGCTACTATGACTTGTAATTTCTCAACTTCATAAAATCAATCTAAAAAATATTGCACTGAGAACATATTTACACAAAAAGATGATCATTTTTAATTCACTGAGGCTATTATTCAAAATAAGTGTAGCTTTAAATGTGACTAAAGACATGTAAACAACAATGAAAAAGGACATTTACCAAAACTTAAAGAGAAAATATTGCAGTTAGCCATGAATCTTTCAAAAACGTTTCAAACAGGTGAGATTCAAGGCAAATTTTAAATGCAACAGACACATGAGAACAAACTAACTGACAATATGAAAACAAAGCCGGAGAGACTATTACAATCTGCTATTTTACCTGGAAGTGGAATTGGCATGCCAGGAAGGGGAACACGAAACGGAGGTACCATTACTGGTGGAAAAGCAGGTATTGCTGCTGCTGGCTGAGGTACTGAATGAGGAACAGCAGGAGGTAACGTCTGGGGGTGCGGCTGGGGAACAGTTTGCACAGGTGTGGCTGTAGGAGCAGGAGTTGAAACACTAACTGTAGGCGTGGCAACTGAAACAGCAGAGCTTGGGGTCTGATCTTGTGTTGTGGGTGCTGGTAAAAATAAAAGAAAAACATGTATCATTCTTTCATTAATAATTTTACTTCATTCATCATTCACTCATTCAGTAAATATTTAAGAGCCCATTCCATGCACTGTACGTAATCTCAAAAAGTCTCTATCCTCAAGAAGCTTGAAAAGTCAGAAAAATGAAGTAGACAAAAATAATTGAAATACAAAGTGAAATAGGATAAGTGTATAGTTATATAAATCAAAATCCAAAAACTACTTCTAACTGTGGGGAGGGTACAGAACATTTTACAGTGGGATGACAAACCTTAAAAGATTTAAGATTTCAACAAGGAATAAGGGACGCAGAGGAGAAAACAAAGCAAATGGTGGAAAAAACATAAATAAAGGCAAAGAGTAGAGAGCAACAAGAAATTAAGAATATGGAAAACTGAAGGCAATTAACTAATGAAACATTAAGCACATCAACAAAACCAGTGAGTCAGGGCTGGAGTGGCAGGCCTCAGGCCATAGGCAGAAGGCAAAAGGCCTTCAACAGAAGGTTAGAAAGTGTACACTCTACTGGAGAAGAAAGAACAAATGTTATGCAAAAAAAAAAAGATCTGGAAGAATTCACTGCAATTTGTATCAACAGTAAGCACCTCTCCATAGTATATGGCTTTCTTTTTTACTATCTGTACACTACACACTTTGATAGAAACTGAAATTTTTATAAGTGCATTCATATGTTTGTGTGTGACTTTGTGAATGTATGAGGACAACCAGACTAAATGGTTCCATGTGGAGGAATAATAATCAGTGTTTACTCGATGAATGAACCTGGCAAGTGCACAGGAAGAAAAGGAAGAATAAAGGTGAGAAAATCAACTAGAACATTAGAACTGTCCAATCAAGGAGGAAAAGAGCAAAGGTGATATACAAATAACATACTGACTGAATATTAATGAATGGAGTCAAAAACAATCCCTTTAATTAAGTTCAGGTTTAACTCGGGCAGGCAGTTCAGTGGTAGAGTGCTTGCCTCACACAGGCAAGGCCCTAGATTCAATCCTCAGAACAAAACAAATAAAAGCAAATAAAAGTTCAGGTTTCTGCTGTGAGACTCAGAGAATGTTAAATTCAAGATAATATGGGTTTTTAATATATATTACTTCTACATTGTTAAAAATAACACATTTCATCCCTAATAATCACATTTAAAATTAAATGGACCATATTTCACTTTTAAAATGTTGTCAGTTCTCACATATATTTTTGTTATTTATTCCTAACTCAACTAACTTCAAAATATAAGTCACTGTGGTAATTCATTGCACCACAGAATTCACCTTTTTCTTGATGTAAAGAAAAGTGTCAAATTCTACCTATACTGGTCTAACAATGAATTTATTAAATGAAATACAACAGTGTTTTCCCAATCTTTCTGCTACTTTAATTATAGACAAAAGCACACTGTTTAAAACACCCAATAATCCAACTGACAACAAAATCTGTCAGTTTTTTTTCTAGTTTCTAAAAATGAAAAACTCACTTAGGCTGGGAAGATGTGAGCAGTTTCATACTTGTTAATGCGGGACTCACCTTGGCTAAATAGACAGCAGGGCCAAACAAGTATCTTCAGGGCCCAGGAATGAATTGTTGGTCTAGCATAGACCTAGCCTTAGGGTACAGTATCATATTAATATAATTTTATAACAGTGTGAAAATACAAATTACATGCAACATTTGCCCAGTCCCATACATAAACCACTATGCATTGGTAATCTACCGTAATGGCTGAAAATAGTTACTCTTCCCAATTCCTCTGAGAAGTAGATTTCATGATCACTTTTCACACATCTGCATAAAACCAAAGGAGTTTTTGCGCAATTGGGATTAAAAATATTCTTAATTTTTAACCCCACATCCCCATAAATCTGTACTGTAGTTCACAGAAATATTAAATATTACAATAGCATTCAGATAATTATTAAAATTTATGATCCAAAGTACTACTGTCAGGATAATAAATGTTTATAAGGGTATTAAATTTCAAGTAGAAAACACCAATAGGAACGGCAAAACCTTCCTTTCAACTCATTCTTCCTGCTTTTTAGCACGAGATATTCTAAACTTGATTAGTGACAAGGAATTATGAGAGGAAAGGGTTAAGTGCAATTAAAAAATCAAATGAGTGGGCACAGGGTGCACGCCCATAATTCCAGCTACTCAGGAGGCTGAGAAAGGAAGATTCAAACACAAGCCCAGCCTGGAAATAAGTAAAACTTGGTCTAAAAATGAAAAATAAAAAGCTGGAATGTAACTCAGTTGAAAGGCCCTGGGTTCAATCTTCAGTATCACAAAAATTAAAAGGAATTAACTACAAGAATAATATCAAAACTTTAGTGGATAAATTCCTCCTAATTCCATTTATTAAAATAACCAGTAAAGCCTCAGACCCCAAAGTACAATAACCCAATCTGAGATTTTAGTTAAAAAACACAAGTGACTATAGAATAGTTGGAGAAATATTAAGACTAACAGGATAACACTTTATGATACTAAATATCGTAGTGAAATAAAAAGACACTGGGAACTAAGACAACATCAAAATTAAAGTAGTGAAAAGAAAGGTCTCCCAGGCACAGAAGGCCAATGTAAAAACTGTCACAAAGCAGTAAGTCACAATCACAGGACATCTGCACGTTTACCGACAGACTATGTACTTTGACATGCAAATGCAATATACTTAGGATGATTAAAATATCTGTGCAACTTCCTCACTTAAAATAAAGTATTAATCTCCTTCCTAAGAAGGCAGGGAAGAAAATTCAAGCAATAAACTGCCTTAATTACTTTTAGAAATACCCTTCTCTCATTACCACCATAGACATTCCATAAATACTGGCAGTTTTCTGCCTTGCCACAGAGGTTTCAGAAACACATAGCTAATAAAGGGAAAGATCTTCACCTAGTTAGTACAACTGCTGTAATTCCATGCTCATTTTACCTATAGACGAAAACAAACTTGTAAAACACTATTAGATTTTTTGTTTGGTTCATTTCCCTTAAGCCTACCTAAAAATTACTTAGAAGGTCTTTAAGTACTGTCTACACATGACATGTACCTCATTATTCAGTTATTTATGTCAGTAAAATTCTAATTTGAATCATAATTAAATTTCTTTCATGTACAGTACATACTGATCATATATTAATTAATTCCCAAGTTTCTGCAGCTATCTGGTGGGAGGAAGTTTTTAAAATTATCTATCATCTAGATAGAAGAATAATAAACTACAATCTATAGGAAAAGCTATGCATTATCACCACAAATAACTAAATCAATAAAATGTTAATTGAATACTTTTGGACTTAAGAATCAGCCTGCATTGTTACATAGGAACATCCACAAAAACCCTCGCAACCTAGTATTTATTCACTTTCTTTATAACTACTTAGTCTTTGGGCTTCTGTGTCTTTACATATAGTTTCTCCTGTCTATCCAACTTATTTTCAACTCATTTCATCTGCCTACATTGTAGGATCTCGCACCTCTAAGAGATAAGCTCCTAAGTAGCCTCCTCACATCAACAGCCAAAACACCAGCACCAGAAAAAATCTTCCAGAACTCTACATCTTATACAAGTCCCTGAAGGTCTCACCCAAATGTATATTCTTAAGACTTTTAATCTGATTTTGCTTAATCCATTTACCAACCAATATAAACCACCTTACCCCACAAACTATATAAATATTCATTTCCCAACCTTTGTTCATGTTCCTTTCTCTAAGTCCTTTCCTTACTTGTGTCCTTAGCCAAGTACTCTCCCACAGCTTCAAGATCTACTTCCATACCTACTTCTATCCCCATTTCTCAAGCTGTTTCTTATTTCCACTGGGTAATTTGACACACTATTCAGTTTCACAGGTATTATTACTGCCTCAAGTGGAAAGTCTCAAGCCCTGTAAGACAGTGGTCAAGAATTGTTTTACAAATCCCAATATGCCTATCATGAATGGTGGCCAAGTTGACAGCTCTCAGTTCTGCAGTTCAACTTCATCAACTATAAATGGGCCCGTAACTTCCTTCCTCATGTAAATTTGTTTAAGTTTTAATGTCATAAATATATTTTCTAGCACCAAGCATAATATCAAAAACTCCAGGGTCATTTCATAGTGCAGTCCCTGTTTGTTTGTTTCTCTAGCCCCTACATAAAAACACATGCCAGGCTGGTACTCACTTGATACTGTCTGCACAACCGAAGTAGCAGTTGTTGTGGTAGAAGTGGTAGAGGATGGGGTGGATGATGATGTTGAAGTCGACACTGCAGGTGCTGGACTACTAGTCGTAGGGGTGGAAGCTCCTACTGCTTGTGCTTGCACTTGTGCCTGGACCTGGGCCTGGGCCTGAGCCTGAGCCTGGGCCTGGGCCTGAGCCTGAGCCTGCGCCTGGGCCTGGGCCTGAGCCTGCGCCTGGGCCTGGGCCTGCGCCTGCGCCTGCGCCTGGGCCTGGGCCTGAGCCTGCGCCTGGGCCTGGGCCTGGGCCTGCGCCTGGGCCTGGGCCTGGGCCTGGGCCTGGGCCTGAACCTGTGCTTGGGCTGCAAGCATAGGTGTCAATTCTGACTGCTGAATAACCTTAACTCCATCTGGTTTGGTCCATGCAGATTCACGTGTCCGAGCATTGTAATAGTAAACCTGCAGAGGAAGCAGAACAGTATTATAGAATCTGTTAACCACTATTAAAAATAATGTAACTATATTCTGTCTTTAAAAATAACTTAGAAAAGGGCCGCGGATTTAGCTCAGTGGTTCCGGCGCCTGTCTTGCAAGTGCAAGGGCCCAGGTTCAATCCCGGTAACCACATACCATACTAGACGTGGAGACTCACGCCCAGCAGCAACTAGTACTACATACCACAGTGCCAGGCGTGGTGGCTCACGCCTGTAATCCCAGCACTCGGGAGGCAGAGGCAGGAGGATTGCTGTGATATGAGTTTGAGGCTGAGCTTGGGGCCAGCCTGAACCACAAAGTGAGACCCTGTCTCAAAAAAAAACAAAAAACAAAAAACAAAAAAAAAAAAACCTAAAAAAAAAAACAACTTAGAAAAGAAAAAGCAGTAGGTCACAATAGGTTATCCATATATTATGGACTACAGATAATTCCATCCCACTCTAAAAAGAGTAAAAAACACTGCACTTTTAATGTCTACACACACAAAAAAAACCCCAACATTTTATTATGCATAGAAAGTTAACTTAGCAGGTATAACACTACTATCCTTACAAAGTCCTGCTTTCAAAGCTGGCCTTGGCCAAAGTCTAGAAACACGAATTTCTAGAGGGTTACCATCATTCTCTCACTAAGTATGATTCACCATTACTAAAACATTTATGCAAAAAAATGCAGTTTATGTTCAACTTCTGCTTTCCTTCAAGGAGTGAAGAGTCTTGGTATGTGCTCAACAGATGGTACCTATGCAACAAGCCCCAATGAAAACCTCCAGCAATGACACTAAGCTCAGGTGAACTTCCTGGTAGGAACCATTTCACAGGTGTTCTCTTTATTCCATACCAAGAAAGAAAGAGCATCCTATGTGACTCCTCTGAGAAAGGACTCTTGGAAGATGGTGCCTGTTTCCCATACTCCCCCTCAGGGGCCTTCTTCCTTTTGCTATGCTGCTCCAATCCTTTCAGCGTAGCAATTTCTCAGCCATGAGCCTAAGTGGCTTGCCCTACAGCAAACCACCAAACTTGGAAATATTCGCCTTGTGAACCGATGACACATCATGAAACATAAACTCCAGGTCACAGGTGCATAAACGTACAGTGGCACACAGGCAGCCTTGAAACTGCACAGAAGTCTAACCAGCTGGCTTTTCCTGAAGTCCCACCCTATCCCCTGCTTAACCCAGGCTCAATCTTTTTTTTTTTCCCCTTGAGAAGGGTCTTGCTTTGTAGTTCAGGTGGGCTCTGAATTCACTATGTAGCCCAGGCCAGCCTGAAACTCACAGCACTCCTTCTGTCTCAGCCTCCTGAGTGCTGAGATTACAGGCATGAGCCACCACACCGGCACTGTGGTATGTGGTTATCAAGTGCTGGGCTTACAGGCATCAGTTACCATGCCTGGACTGTGGTATGTGGTTACCAGGGATTGAACTTGGGACCTTGCACTTGCCAGCGAGATGCCCAGGCAGATGCTAGAACCACTGAGCTAAATCCCCAGCCCCAACCCAGGCTCAGTCTTAACTGACAAGGACAGACATTAATCTTGATTAGCCAGAACTCCAGTTCCACTGCTACCAGGAAAAAACAAGCTTTCGTTTTATAATTTACCTTCCCATCTGGAGTTTTATTTTCAACCCATATCTCCTCAGTAGGAGGCAGTGCTGGGGTTCCAGGAGCAGTCACAGGAGGCATTCCTGGTGGAAACATCATCCCCGGAGGTGGAGGCATGGTGCTCATGGGGGGAGGCATGAAAGGTGGTCTCTGTTAAGTCACAAGAACAATCACAGTCATGTAGAATTATTTTTTTCTTCAAATTACTACTGAACTCTACCCAAAAGTAAAGTAGTTCTACAGTCTGTTCAAGTATATTATGTTGTATAAGCCAAGTTTTTCAGTAACAAAAAGGATTATTAAACAATTTTTAAAAAGGAAGAAATATAGGAAGACCTGATACTGGCAAAATCTGGGTCAATTCTAAGTTTTTTCTCTATACATTATCTATACTTTTTTATAGATTATCCTTTTTTATACTTTTTATAGACTATATATACATTATCTATACTTCTTCTATAGACTATACATTACCTATACTTTTTTACAGATTACTCATAGGAGAAAAAATTAGATCTTCTTTTAGTACTAAGGAGCCATTACTTTACAGCTCACCAACAGACACTAGTCGTAAGAGAAACATTTTACAATACACAGCAATAACCAAACAGAAAATCATGTGCACCTAGTCCTTTAATCTCCTTTTTCACAAAAAAATATTAGCCAAGAAAACATTCACTCCATCTTAAAGTAGTAAAAAATTTTCAGACAGGTAAGAGCATTCAAATGTTGCACTGCCTGGATTTGTGTAATTACTGACATTGCAAATAACTGAACATAAATCTCCTCTACTTAATACCCTAAGATTTCAATTTCATTTCCCATAAAGAAGATAGGTTACTAAAAGACAGTTCAACCGGGCATGGTGGCACATGCTTGTTATTTCAGTCTCTAAGAGGCTGAGGCAAAAGAATTGCCTTAAGTTTGAGGCCAGCCTGGGCTACAGAGTGAGATTCTGTCTCAAAAATAAACAATTCACAGTGTTACTATATATAGGTTAAGAATTACTCCACTCAATTCTAGTTTTAAATGTCATTCTGCTATTACCATCTAAACTTCTGTTCTAAATTTCTACACTGATTACTACTGCCAGCACAGAGATACTTCTTTTGTTCATCGTCCTATACACTGAAACTATTTAAAAAATGTAAGATATAAGGCTAAACCCATATATAATATTCATGTTGATGCCAACAAAGAAATGGCAACTTCTATATTCTTTCTTACCTGAAGGTGTGGAGGACCCATTGGTGGAGGTATCCCTCCTGGAGGAGGCATTGGTGGCATATTAGGATCAAAAGGAGGACGTCCAAATGGGGGCCGAGGTGGCGGAGGAGGGCCTCGCATCATGCCGAAAGGGGGAGGCGGTCGCATGAGAGGCGGAGGGCCTCGCATCACTGCATTTGGTGGGGGAGCAGGGCCTCGGAACCTCAAGGCCTGCTGTTGAGCCATCCTATATGAAGAGCAAAGAATACATTTCTCTTTCTCAGATTTACAAAGAAAAAGATAAGCTGCTGACCTTTAATTACATCAAAGATAAAAGGCTCTGAAGTGAAACCAGACCTGGAAGCCATCACTTTGCCACCATCACCACTTTGCAACTGGTAAAGATGATCAGTGAGAATACCCAAGTGATGCCAAGTCAGGATGTGGTCAAAGGTGGGTGTCCTCTATCTGCCCCCATTCTAATTACTCACAAAGCAGAAGGAAAAACACATGTGGACCAAGACAATCAAAACTAGCATTACATAAGGAAAAATGGTAGGATGAGACTGAGAGGGACACCCAGTACCACCAATTCCAGCCAAGAATGTACAACCTTAATTCGGTATAAGGAATGTTCTAGTAAAGAGGCATTTATCGGGGCCGGGGATTTAGCTCAGTGGTTCCGGTGCCTGTCTTGCAAGCTCAAGGGCCTGGGTTCGATCCCAGGTTACCACATAACAATACTGGGTGTGGAGACTCACACCCAGCAGCAACCAGTACCACATACCACAGTGCCGGGCGTGGTGGCTCACGCCTGTAATCCCAGCACTCGGGAGGCAGAGGCAGGAGGATTGCTGTGATGTGAGTTGGAGGCTGAGCTCAGGGTCAGCCTGAACTACAAAAGCGAGACGCTGTCTCAAAAAAACCTAAAAAAAAGAGGCATTTATCAAAATATCATTTTACAGGAAAGACTGAGAGAAGTTGTAGAAAGGTTGTTCCGATTAAAGAAGACTAAAAAGACATGACAAAGCAATACTAAATTTAGCCCGGGTGCTATAACAAGGCAAAGAAATGTTATAAAAAAATTATTGGATCAACTGACAATAAAGAATTATACCATTATAAATTTATGAAGGTGATTACTAGGGTATGAGTACTTAGAAAATAAACAGTAAGGGAACAGAGATGAGGCCCTGGGTGGAGCACTCATAGCAGGTATGAAGCCCCAAGTTCAACACAAAATAGGAGAGAGAAAGGAAAAGAAGTACAAAATGATTACTTATGAATAAAAGACTATAAATATATTTATCACCTACAAATGAAAGAGTAATAAAAGAGCATAGTTACATACAAATAAAAAATCTGACCAGGTAAAATATTAACGTTCTGCACTTTTTGGAAGTGTGAAATTACTTCCAAATTCAAAGTTTTAAAGGGTAGTGAGTGTAGATTAAGAGGTCAAGATATTCTCCACTTAGAGGGCAAGTCTTTCCTTCACTGTATCCCATCCCTCCTTCTCTAAACATCCTAATGTATTTCTCTGCGGCATATAAACAAATACACAATATCATAAGTAACAGCATGATCTTTTCCAAGTGCTTTAAAAAAATATGAATCCTGGGCCCGGGGAGTTAGCTCAGTGGTTCTGGCGCCTGTCTGACAAGCGCAAGGACCCAGGTTCGATTCCCCAGAAACCACATACAATACTGGGTGTGGAGATTCACGCCCAGCAGCAACCAGCACCACATACCACGGTGCCCGGCGTGGTGGCTCACGCCTGTCATCCCAGCACTCGGGAGGCAGAGACAGGAGGATTGCTGTGATGTGAATCTGAGGCTGAGCTCAGGGGCAGCCTGAACCACAAAGCAAGACCCTGTCTCAAAAAAAAGAATCCTTGGAAATGTTAACTATTGTCCCAAGCTGTGTTCCAACATCTTTTCATTTAATCATAAAAGTCCTATAAGACAGACACTACTACATCTTTATTATACACATGAGGAATTAAGAGCCCACAAGTTAAATAATTAGCCCATGGCCACACAGACAGTTCAGCAGTAAAGCCAAGGTTCGAGTACAGGCAAAGAGTCCCTAACCAACACCATGAAGTTCCTTTAGAGTGGAAATTCTGTTCACTCTTGTATCCCCAGCACACACTTAGGTCTGGACATAGACCTCAATAAATATTTGTTCTTGAACCAATACATATGTAGGTGATGTTGTAGCCTAAGCTATTTTACAAGTAAACTATGTAGAATCTCCTATTTTTTGCTACAGCAAGGCACACTAGATTATCTTTGTAATTTCAGCTGTTTGGGAGATTGAGGAAGAAAGACTGCAAGTTAAGGCAGCCAGAGCAACACAAAAACTTTTTTTTAACTACATCTGCCATAGTCCATCTCCTGAGCATGTATCATAGTCTTCCCAGTAGCTAATACTAAGCTCCACATTTCCATATCCAAGGTGAACAAGTATCTTTTTCATGTATATTTGAAAATAATCATTTTATAATCTCTTCTCACCAGATGATATTCGTGCACAACTTTCCCACATTTTCAACTCTGTTTATGATTACCTTTTGAACTTCCTCTAAATTTTCCCCATCACAGGTTCAATTCTGACACACACGAATGTCCTAGTAAGAATCAATCTGCCTTGTAACAAAACAGGATAGTAACCAAGGGCACAACTACTGTACCAAGTGTATTTACCCAAATTTGCAAATAACCCAATATGCTCAAAGGTCAGAAAATAGGTGAAAAACAGTGACTGCAATTAGGAGCGTGGATTGTATCAAAATAGCCAGGTCTTTCTCAAATTATATGCAAAAGACAGAAAGCCACTGTTACTGAAGGTGTCTTTAATTTTAGAAAAAAAAAAAAGATAACTACCAAAGAAAGATACCATTTCAGCCTTGAGTTAATAATGTACCTTAATCTTAGATTTTATTCAGTCAGCCTCTTTTTCAAAAAAATCTACAACATATGTATCTCTTTTTTGGAATACTTCCTGCTTACAACTTGAAGTTAAGCATTTAGGCTTAACTCAACAAGCTAGTTACATTAATTTCTGAGTCTGAGTTTCCTCAGATGTGAGGAACAGAAATAAAATCTACCTCATACTTCAGTTCAGTAAGAGAATCCCTGTGAAACATAAGACTAGAAAGAAATAACTATCATTACTTTATTCCACAAAGCCTAACATAGTTCTTTACCTGTAAAAAGGACTAAGTTATTAATTTAACCAGATGGTTTTCAAAAATCAGTCACTAGAACAGTGATAAAATTCATAGTTTCCTTTTTCAAAAGTCATCGCCAATTATGCACTCAGCAGTTTCTGTGCATTTTATATACAATATGCGCCACTTCATCAAAACACAATCACATCAAACCTGCAGTGAGTCAATAAAGTAAAATACTTGAAACAGCAACACACAGTGCTGTGTAAGTATGAGCTACAACTTCTGTTATTGTGAGGACACTAATAGCGTTGCCAAGGGTTACGTGGCATTAATATTAGTAACTGTTAATTTGACTACTGCCCCACAATCTGGCCCTTTTTGAGCTTTCCATTCTAGTCTTTCTAATCACCATCATGAAAGAAAAAATATTGAGGCAGGCGTGGTGGTGCACACTTGTAATCAATCCCAGCACTAGCCTGTACTCCCAACACTCAGTGAAAATGAGGCAGGAGAATCACTGTTGAGTTTGAAGCCAGCCTGGGCTACATAGGAGTTTGGGGCCCGCCTGAACTACAAAGTGAGACCCTGGCCCTCTCCCAACAAAAATTTATTTTTTCTTCTTGGCAGCATCAAGGACTGAAGCCACAGATTTCAAGCTGAGCCACAGCTCACACACATTCACTCTGATACAGTCTTGTGCCTGGGCTGGACTGGGCTCCAGCCTCAGCCTCCCAGTGCACCGGGATGGCGGGCACACCCGACCCTGCCTGAGGTTCACCACTTGCAGTCACAATGCTCACACTTCCCGCTGCCTGCTTTGCTCTTTTCAGATCTTAACTTTAACATCCTCAGTTACTATTATTATTATTATTATTATTATTCAGCCTCTGTTCAAATGTTACCTCAAACTCTTCCCCCCCTCTGGCCTCTCACAGACCCTTTGTCTCATTAACCAACTTGAGTTTTCACTTAGGACAAGCGCTACCAAGAAATTTTTCACTTATGTTTAATTTTGTATTACCTTTATCCACTAGTATGCAGTTCCCTTTCATCTACTGCCTACTATACTGCTGTTTAATTACACAGCACAGTACTTATTTACCAGGCACAGTTATGTGGGCAGTATTCATACTTTTTTTTTTTTTTTTCATAACTGAGGATCAAACTTGGGACCTTGGGCCTATGAGACAGACTCTGGAACCACAGAGCTAAATCCCCACCCCTGTAATAACTTTCTTAATCCTCATGGCAATCCATGGAGGTAAGTTTAACACCATTTTAGAGGAGAAAAAAAATCAAGTTATTAACACCAGAGTATTCTTATTCTCATTTTTTTAGATGAGGAAATTTAAAGACTTTATCACAAGTATTCATAGGTAAAGGCCCACGGTAAAATATTATCTTCATATAAACACCTCTAAAAGTTACTCTAGTGATCCTCAAACATAAAAAGATTAACAGCATTTGGACCTCTGGATTTTCCATCTATTGTATGTGAGTTGTATTCCCACCATTTCCAACACTGTGGAAAACAGAATCCCACCTGCAGGAACAGAAACGTACACCGAAAACTTTCACAACACCACAGAAATATAAATGGTTCTAGAAATACTTTATCCAGGTCCGCAGTCTCACTAGTGGTGAAGACAAGACTGCAAATATTTTAAAGAGGCAAGACCTTAAAGATGCTACTTACGTAACAGAGACACATGGAAACTAAGTTTCACTCTAGAGGAGAACAATTATCCACTTACACAAGTGACATCGTTTAACTTCCTTCACACTGAAGGCTGACTCCTTTATCTATTTGGTAGTGTCGGTTTAGTTCAGAATTTAGACGAACTTTAACTAAAACAGAAGCTTCTTGAGGACAAGGCTTTTTTGCTCTGGTTCAAGCGCACAATAAACGCTGCTCAGTGAGTGAACCACCTCTAAAATCTCCTACCTTCATTTACCTTACTATGTATCTTCTGAACATATTTTTCGCTAGACATATCTATGACACGTACAAATCCAAGCCCTAACTCCTGCCATCAAAGCAGCTACACAAACAGCTAATTTACCACAAAATCAAGGGAAATGCTGAAGTAAAAGTCTGGTATAACGTGCTCTGAAAGCAACTTCTAACCCATGAAGCTACAGTATAAAATATTTCCAACAAACCCACATAACTGATTTAAATATTTCTGCAACGGCATCTAGATCATAAATAATAAATTCTATACGACTGCTGCTATAAAGCCGAAGATACTTTTTGAAATGTAAACTAAGAAATCCATCCAGACTAAGTTTTTGTCGTCAGAATCAAGAATAAATTCTCCATTACTAATGATGAAAGACTGATAATATACTGACCACTCCTTATTAGCATGGATATGGAATAAAGGGTGAGATTCATCTCTGAAATGACACCAACTTTTATTCCTCTCAAAGCGGGGATGATTTTCACCTGACAATTCAGAAACTGAAATACTATTTCCTTCCAAACAGTAACAATATCCATTTTCTCTTATATCGTCATGTTAAATTCTAGACGATATGAGAGTCTTCATGATTTACAGTTTCTCACCTTCGTATGTTGACATGGCACCATTCAGAATGGGAACTGAATATCTGAAACGTCATTTTCCCCATACATGGGGTTGAATGTAACATATATTGAAGCATGGTATCTCTTTTTTCATCCAAAACCACCCACAAAGAAAAGATGGTAAAGGTCACTCGTGTTTTATCATGTTGTAATTACAAATTCCATTGGCACAGAGGTTCCAGAGGAAGGTCACCACTACACTCTTCGGGGCAATGTCGTGGGTCGGTGATCAGAAAACCCATCAAGATCGCAGGCTGTGGGGCAGGACAGCCTGGGCTCAGGTCACGTCCTAGAACCATAATAATTCCACTCTAGTTCTGTCGTGCCCACCGCTGGGAAGCTGTTTCCTCGCCTGGAAGATAGGCAAGTAACTTAGCTGTGGAAGCCTCTGGTCTGTGGCCTGCAAAATGGAAACAGCTACTCCAAAGGGTGGCTGTGAGAAATAAATGGGAACCCTAACTAAAGCGCTAATTGGCAAACACAAAGTGCCTAACAAACTCCCACTGCTGTGGTTATTCTCAACTATAGGTAATACGGGGGGAAAGGAAGGAGAGAAAGGGAAAAAGCCCCCAAAAGTTGGGGAAAGCAAGTGGTGTGACAGGCGAGCCGCTAGGCGAAGGCGGGGGTCCCCGGCGCCGCGGAGGGCGCGGAGCGGCTGAGCCGGGCGCCGGGTCCCGCACCCGAGGGGCGGCGGTGAGGGAGCGCGGCCGCGGCCGGGCGCAGCCGGAGGGCTGCTGAGGCGGGCCCGGGGCGGGAGCGCCAAGCCCGGTAACTGGCCGCGAGGGGCGCAGAGGCCCTACGGACGCCGCAGGGAGCGCCCGGAGAAGGCGCAGGAGGCCGCGGCCCGGCTCTCATTCAAGCCACCTTCTCCTTCCCCCATCGTCAACCCCATGCGGTCCTGGCTCCGAGCCGCCAGGCCCATCCCCGGCGTCCCCCCCGGGTCTCCATGAGCAGACCAGACCCCCGGCGGTCCAGCTAGCAGTTACGTGACGGAAGGCAGCTCCTCTTACCTCAGCTCCCCCGGGTTGAATCGCTCACCGTCTCCCCCTTCCCCGCCACGCTCCGCCATTACAGAGGGCCGCGTTCATCCACCCGCCGACTCGCTGTTCCCTATTGGTCGGAAGGATCGTCAATCTCACGCTGGAGAGGCAGAGATAGCCGAGGTTTATGACATGATTAGTGAAACTTTGCATCAATCCTGCAAGTAGGGGCGGTATCTGCTTTGCTATTGGTTAAAGGGCCCGCCGACTTTGAAAGCGGTATTGAGACGATCTTTTGATTGGTCGCTCGGGGGCTTTCTGGGAAATGAGACTGTAGCAGCGAAGAACAGCCTGCGCCCCCTAGCGCTAAGAAAAACTAGGTCCTCCTACATTCGGCCTGCCCTGCAGTAGCCACGTGTCTGCCGGTTTCCAGGATCCAATTGTGGAACCATATTAGCCACTAGCGGCTCGGGCAAAGACGATATTCATTGAATGAACCAATCAAAGTCGATCCAGGTCGTAACTAAGCCAATCACAGAGTTGCTGAGGAACCGGGTATTTCCTCGCTTTGAAGTAAACAAGAACTTTAAGTCACCATCACTCGGCTCTATGAGCATGTTATTAAATAATATATTAAGAATTACAGGCGTACTTCCCAGTTACACTAAATAGTTGCGTTTTGATGAATACTATAGAAGTTGCTACGTTTAAAAAAGTAAATTTGGGCTGGGGATTTAGCTCAGTAGCTCCGGCACCTGCCTTGGAAGTGTAAGGGCCCCGGTTCGATCCCCGGTAACCACATACCGGGGAGACTCACACCCACCAGCAATC
This sequence comes from Petromus typicus, assembly GCA_004026965.1. Taxonomy (NCBI): domain Eukaryota; kingdom Metazoa; phylum Chordata; class Mammalia; order Rodentia; family Petromuridae; genus Petromus; species Petromus typicus. The sequence goes on along the minus strand of PVIR01010859.1, from coordinate 5,295 downwards.
AAAATCACATACAACAGTGCTAGGTGTGGTGGATCACGCCTGTAATCCCAGCAGTCGGGAGGCAGAGACAGGAGAATTGCTATGAGTTCAAGGCTGAGCTCAGAGTCAATCTGAACTGCAAAGGGAGACCCTGTATTAAAAAAAAAATTAATACATCAGAAATTAAATCGTACTGTGAAAATACTTTTCAGAAGTGACTCAGGAGAAGTGCTTTTGGTGCAGGATCGGGCTTTTTAAAAGACAGTTACCACTTTTAAATACCTACCTTAAACCCACGTTTGGCATTGTGCATTATTTCTACTCCTCAACAACTCTGCAGGTGAATGAATGTGTGGCCCTCATTTCACAAATAGGGAAACTGAGGCGTGAGGCGACTACAAGACTGAAGCAAAGTAACGTTCACGTTCAACTATTTATGAGGGGACATCGGGCTGCAAGCCTGCGTGTGTTTCTCACACCCGAACTCCACACGGACTCCTCCGCTCCAGTCTCATCCAAATCGGGAAGGTACAGGACACGGCTGGTGTGTATCATTTCTTGCTCTCTAGTCTCATCTAGACTGTGATGTTTTAAACGGCCTCTGTCCTCATGAAACCGCAGCTCCTAGTCAACTGTCCGTTCACACACTAGGGCAGCACAGTCTGCTGTACTGTGGAACTATGTCCCTGACTGGAAACACTGGTCTTTGAAACATCTGCGGAGATCTGAGAAACGCAGAGCGTCAGCCTGGATTTCCCCGCTCACGGCCTTCCCGGCCTTACGGCGGACGCGGGCTCTTTAAATCAGCTAGGTCAGGATTGAAGTCGCGGTTCCACCAACCACTGGGTATAGGATCTTGGACCAGCCACTTAATATCCCGTAGCTCCCACTTTAGAGAACAAAGGATTATTGCACGGATTCATCACCATGCTATATGCCATGGGATGGGCAGCAGATAAAAAGTGACATTTGTTTACAGGATATTTTTGGGTTACTGTGAACTGAGTATTTACATGCCCCCCAAAAGTTCACATGTAGAAACTCTCACCTGCAGGTGGAGAGAGGGCTGTTCTGGGGATAATCAGCTCACGGAGTAAAGCGAGTAAAGCGCTGCATAGCGGGAGGAAACCCCGCCCCCCACGGTAAAGTTGGGGCCCTGCAGAACCTCACCCCCACCTGCCATGTGAGCCCCGCGGAAGAAACTCGTCTGGGAGAAAGCTGTGCTCAGAAGATACCAGGTCTCCAGGGCCTTGACCTCGGGGTGCCCAGCCTTTACAACTGGGAGAAGCTACTCTCTGTTGTTTAAAAGCCACACTCTCCATGGTGCTTGGGCTCAGCAGCCTGAGGCACTACGATGCAGCATTCTTAGATAGTTACAGGGAAGATCTACTTTCTGGGTTTTATACACATATGTGAAGAACGAAGAAACTACAGCTACCTAAATAATATTACTCTATGAAAACTAAACCTAAGTCAATAGACAGGAGTAGAGCAGATTATGACCACAGTAATTCTCATTTCCTGAGTTGCAAGCAGGTTGAGCACATTTAATAACATTTACCTGTCATTTCCTATGTGTGAGGCACTGTTTGAAGCACTTTACATGTATTATATGTTTTATAAAGGTTGGTCCTTTATAAAAACACTATGAGGTGAGCCAGGAATTTAGCTCAGTGACTGTCTTGCTAATGCAATGTCCTGAGTTGATCCTGGTAGCCACATACCACAGTGCCAGGCATGGTGACTCATGATCACCAGCAATCAGTACCACATACCACAGGGCTAGGTGTGGTGGCTCACGCCTTAATCCCAGCATTTAGGGGGCAGAGGCAGGAGAATTGCTGTGAGTTCCAGGCTTGCCTGGGCTACATAGTGAGCTCAGAGCCAGCCTGAACTACAAAAGTGAGACTCTGTCTCAAAAAACAAAAACAAAAACAAAAACAAAAAAACCACTATCAAGTAAGTCATGTTATTATTACACTTTACAATTGGCACAGGCACGCGAAGTCAGACAGTGCATGAGTTGCAAACCTGAACATCAAAGCAGTGTGCTCCACTTCCGATCAACACAGTGCCAAGGCTGGTGCTACTGTTGTTCTGTTCGGATGTCTGAGGACAGCAGCCAGGGTGTGAACGAGGTGGCACCTCCCCTTTGTCACTTCATTGGACTATGACCTGATTATGGAATTTAGAACAAGAGGTTCTAACCTCCCATCCCATAATATCTGCTGGCTCTAAGAATGTGAGCGAAACTCAGAAAGAACTATGTGCGCTCACCCCTGAGGTAAGCTCAGCATCTGGCGGGCGGAGGGGGCTGAGAATTCCTCAGCGGAAGTCAACGCATCTTCGTGAGCACGTGGAATCCACAGACAGTCTTCCCAGTAATACACAGGTGATAAAAATAGCATAAAACAAAGTTTTGACATTATATCCATCCCACCCAGTGCATACACACACATATACAAAATTTTAATCCATAGAGGTCATTTTTTTTTTTTTAATCACGATGCAGACATCTAGATAAGACCAATTTTGGTTACAACGGGAAAAAAAACAATCCAAATTAGCACTAGGGAAATGAGTGTTGATTAAGGAAAGAGGACTCGTGAAACGAGCAGCTAGGAAGATTGTGTGCTCTGCGCTGTGCAGGGCTGTAAGGACTCGACGAGCGTCCATCCTCCTCTGTCCTCTGCCGACTTGCGTTATCCGCCCCCATGACTTGGCCCGTTTGGCTGCTCACTCAAGCCCCTCCCTGTGGACGGAAAGGGAACGCCTAGCTTCCTGGTGTCTACATTTCCCCCGAGCTTCCACTCCCTGCTTCTCTGTAGGTACAAGTCCTTCAGAGGAGAAACTCGCAGCAGCTAGCACATTAGCTGGCATTGACTGGCATATCACCCTCTGCCAGTTATGGAACCGGAGCCAGGTCACCAAGCAGCCCTGACCCCTTCAGCACCCGAGTGGACCGAGGCAACTGTGTCTTTTCCACAACCTCCCCTGCAAGAGTCATCTCCCCTCCGGTGAAATTCCATTTTGTTCCTTTGCGACGGCCAGTTAAGCTTGTAAGACACCTTTCTGGAATCCTTTTAATGGCCTCTCATTGCACAGTAGAGAAAAAACAGACTTTGACACGGGCTTGCTGGCCCTTACCATCCGCCTTGTGCCCTTCCCCCATTCATTTTTCTGCGTTGTGTTCAGCTGCATATGAGTTAGTTTCTTTCGATTTCTCTTCCCATCTCACATGCCTACCTCCTGTGTTTTTCCAACGTCTGTAATGCCCTTCTTGCCTTCTTTCATCCAAATAGTTCTTCCCTGTCTGAATTAGGCATCTCTTTTCTGCATAAATAATCACCCTCAAACCTAGAGCTTTTAAAACACGAATTTACTATCTTGCGCTTTCCGTATGTCAGGAATCTCGGCATATCCTAAGTATCTCTGGCTCCAGGTCTCTCAGCACTCCGGCTTCAGTGGGGTTGAAGAGTCACCCGAGGTTGAAGGATTTAAGTCCCCTCACCTGGCTGTTGACAAGCGTCAGTTTTTTTATGAGATATGAGGCTGAGGATGTGAACAGCTCCAGAGGGAAGATGGTAACGGGCAGTGTCCTTGTCTCAGTGTAAGCAACATAAGAAAGAGAGGAAACCACACACCTGTGATCCCTGCACTCTGGGAAGATGAAGCAGGAGGGAGGCGAATGGAAACTTAGCCTGGGCAGCTTACCAACATACCAAGACCTGGTCTCAAAGTTTAAGAAATGTAGTTGTGAGTGTAGTTCAGTGTGAAGGCCCTGGGTTCAGTCCTCAGGAAGAAGAGCGAGAGACAGACAGAGAGAGAGAGGATGTAAGTGCCCAAGATGATGTCTATCATTGCTGGCCACATGCTATAGATCAGATAGAGTGGATAAATCCAGAGTAAAGGGGAGGGCGTAACACACGGGCTCACGTCAGAAGGCAGCAGTCACTGGGCTCCCTTACTTATCACACGGCCCTGCATATCTCAGCAGACACATTGGATCCTCTAGCACATTCTTCAGAGAGAAAAATCTGACCTCTGCACACTGGCTTGTAGGTAATTTTCCACTGTCGTATTCTATAGTCCTTCATATGTCTTTGGGACATTCCAACAATGTGTTATTATATAACACTAAAAAATGTCTTACATACTTTATTGCTCATGACATCTTACTTATTTTATTTTTTTTCCTCCCAATTTATTTTATTAAGTGCTAACATATTTTGAAGCAATGAATTATAGCCATCATAACACTCTACCGCTATATGTTTCAGTATGTATGTTTTCTTTGTAGCAAAAATGTTTTCACACCTAACAAGATGCCAGTAATGCCACATGCATATTCCTCAGCTATCCCCAAAATGTCCTTTGCAGCTAGTTTGGCCAAACCAGACCCAGTTCAGAACCAAGCAATGGTTTTAGTTTAGTTGCTATATCTCTTGAGGCATGTCTAACCTAGAACAATTGTGATACTTACATGCTTCACCAGGCCAGCTTCACCTTCTGGATCCTTTAACCCTTGTGTTTCTTGTAAGCAGATAGTCAGACCTGAAGATTTGAGCAGATTTAAATTAAATATTTTTGCCAAGAGGATCTCCTAAGAAGTGCTGCACATTTCTGCTGTGTCCCATCAGGGACACATGAGCAGCTGTGGCCCCACCCATAAAGATGCTGAGCTTGGCATGGGTGAAAAGTGATGACACCTCCCTCAGTCCTTTCATTGTAGTCAAAATATTTTATCCAGAAGTACTTCGGCTTCATACAAATGTCCAGTAACCTGTCAATGGGATGACCGTAGAACTCAGTGTTCAAACTATCACATTGAGTCTGAACAGGATACTATTAACAATCATACTTAAAAAACAGTCGTACAGGGAGAACTACTGCAGGCAAAATAGGATGGTCAACCCACATTAACCTAATGATTTAATGGCTCTGTCCTTCCCTGAATCAATACTTTCCTTAGGGGTAGCAAACTAATGATTTTCTAATTTTATGTTACCTTCCACATTCATTAGCTGACAGTCTTCGGTAAATTACAGATTTTTTCTTCAACAGAAGCTATTTAATTACCCCAAAATATAATTTGTGTTTACTACATGGATGCTGAATTCTTTCCCTTTTTCTCCAAAAAGACAACTTGACCAATCATCTCAACCAGACACAATGAGTTTTTCTGATCTCCTTCTTTATTATTATAGAGTTACGAATTTTCTATTGTCAGTAATTTCAAATCAACTACAGTCAGTCATGTTGATACATCAGTTTCATAATTATCCACTTACTCTTCACAGTAACCATGTAGGTAAC
>PVIR01010858.1:0-48772 GCA_004026965.1 Petromus typicus | reverse complement strand
TTTTCCACGGCACTTGGTTTGGTTTTAGGTTCTTGCACTTTTGACTTGTGTTTGTTTGAGGTTTTAATATGTCTTTGAGGAAAGATAAAGTCAGATAGGCATGCAGGGGCACTGACATCTTTATTTCTGTCTGCTTCCTGCGCAGAGCTGTGACTGGCCTCCTGGTCTGCGTCACGGATGCCTTCTCATGGTGTCTCTCACCCACTTGGTGTACTTGCAGACTTGGGTGTACACACCTGGGTCGTTGGGTTTGCCGCAAGGGAAGGTTCCCCAGGACACGACGCCTTGCACAGTACCTTTGCACATCAACGGTCCCCCTGAGTCACCCTGGAGGAAGCAAAGCAGATCGATTTTAGCTTCAGAGCAAACCTCCTGACCCTCGCTCAGTCCTGCATAACCCAGTACATTGTTTGTCCTGCCTGGCCACCCTGGCCAATGAGAAGAGACTCACTGTCTCTGGGAACCAGTGGGAACGTGTGAATTAGTACTATCTTGGAATGGAGAAACCAGGTCCTTTGAAAACACTGGTTGAGTCCTGGCCAATGGAAAGATCAGAGGGAGGAGGCGGGGCTTCCAGAGATTCGCTCATCATTCATTTTCAGTGTAAAGCCTTTTGGTTAAAGTTTTGTCCAAGCCAGTGGATGAAAAGAGCCCTTCATGCATGAAACGGGAGGGCAGGATAATCTTCTAAACCAAGGGCGGGAGCTATGACACTATTTAACAGAGCACCTACAAAAAATATGTGATTCCTTACTCAAAACCACACAGGACTTTAAGACAGTAAGAAGAGTGCCTTACAAGGAGCACTTGGGCCAGGGATTTAGCTCAGTGGTCAGGTGCTCCCTTGCAAGCACAAGGTCCCAGAAAACCAAAACCAAAACCAAGATCAAGCACTGAAGCTCTGAGAGACAGACTCTGGGTCACCACTATGCATCTTCCGTCCTTGGGTTTCTCGGTGTGGGCACCGCTTTGCCGGCCCTCATCCCTAAAGGATACCACTCACCACCCCTCAGAGAGTAGACATGGTGGGCCGCAGCAACACAGAGGTAAGAATGGGAAAGAATGAAATGATGGAGGCCTACAGAGGGAGGAGTGGGAAGACGTTCAGAGACAGAAAGGGTGACTACAGAAAGAGAAGTGGGGACAAAAAAGAGAAGAGGCAATCCTACCTCCAGAGCCAAGGCCAGGGCCAGGGCTAAGGCATTTACATCAGGCAGAGAAAGTTCAGTTATCACAGTTAGTAACACTTCAATGCAGTAATTTAAAAGTCAAATGTGGTTGGACATGGTAGTGCACACTGTAATCCCAGCCCTTCGGAGGCTGAAGCAAAAGGATCACTGTGAGTTCAAGGCCAGCCTGAACTGCAAAGTGAGGTCTATCTTAAAAAACAAAATGAAACTAAATTAAATGTGATCTAAACACAAAATGAAAAACCACAGCAGGATGGACACAGCCTCAGCACTGTGCTGTGCGGAGCCACACTGGTGCCAGAGACAACAGAAAAACTGAGCAACACCGGCCCACTTCTTGAACTTCGATCATTGGCTCACGTAGTCCTCTTGCATCAGTTTCTTAAAATATATTGGCTTAGAAGCAAAATGGGGCAGAGAATGTGAGAAAATCCTCACACTGTGAGAGGCTGAGGCAGGAGGATTCCAAGTGTGAGGCCAGCTTAGGCAGCTCAGCACCTTAATGAAACCCTGGCTTAAAATAAAAAAGTTTTAAAAGGCTGGGATACAGCTCAGTGCGAGAGCCCTGGGTTCTACCCTCGGTACCAGAAGAAGGAGAAAAGGCCCAGAAGGTACTTTATCTCAGTTGCTGGGTTTTGGTGTCCCACCAAGGTTTGGGTCTGAGGCAAGGCCTCATTCCCTGCCCTAGTCCCAGCCCTCCTTTCAGCCACAGGACACTGCCCACACACAGTTGCAGCAGTCCCCAAGGGGCGTACTCCTGACCCTGGGGAGGACGAGGGACCAGATGAGGGCGAAGGTCTGCAAGGCAGCAAGGCCAGGCTGGGGCCAGCGGCTGAGCGTGGAGATGACCCAGCAGGGAGGAGAGACTCACGTTACAGGTGTTGGTCTTGGAGCCCTTGATGCCTGCACACAGCATGGATTGTCCCAGCAGGTCCTTGTACACTTTCTTGCACTCATTGGGGGCAATGAGGTTCACATTAGTGCACATGAGCTGGGCTGGGAAGGTCACTGAGGGAAATGGAAGAAGGGCTGAGCTCAGACACCTGGCACTCATTTGCTGGACCCACAGGGAGGGGGTGCCCAAGTACCCAGGAGCTGTAGGCCGGGACAACTGGGAGTGAGGGCACAGGGGTTAGAGACTGAATCCCCCAGGTCCTGAGGGAGGAGGCTGGGCCTGGGCCCTGGGTCTGAGGGAGGAGGCCGGGCCTGGACCCCAGGGTCTGAGGGAGGTGGCTGGCCCGGATCCCAGGGTCTGAGGGAGGAAGCTGGGCCTGGACCCTGGGTCTGAGGGAGGAAGCTGGGCCTGGACCCTGGGTCTGAGGGAGGAAGCCAGACCCTGGATCTGGAGTCATTGAAGCCATGTTACCTTGAGGGCTGGTTGTAGTGCCCCATCCAGAGACCGAACATGAAGTCCCCGCAGGTTCACAGCGGGTGGGCAGGTTGGCGGCCTTCACACTGGCCGACATCCGGGCTGGTCTATCGAGCCGCACCAGCATGATGTCATTCTCATGGGTCTTTGTGGAGTAGTGTGGGTGACGGAACGATTTTGTGGCCTGAATCTTCTGAGCCCTTTTGTCACCAAGCTTGTCACTACCCACCTGCACATTGTATTGGCTGGGAGAAGGCAGAGACATCCAGACATGGACTGACTGCCGGAGCGGTTGCTGCTTCCCCACCTCTGGGCTGATCTGGGCAGCACCTACCCCATCTTGCAGTGGGCGGCCGTGAGCACCCAGCGCTTGTCCACCAGCACACCGCCGCAGTGCAGCTGGTTGCCTTTGAGCAGGGCCACCTGCCATGGGTGGGTACCTTTTTCACACTCGTAGCCATCAATAATCCTGTCCCCGTTTCCGTCACCCTCACCTGAGGAGGAGCACAGACACTCGTGTGGGTAGCTGGCATCAGGGAGGCGGAGACACAGAGGGACCAAAGGAGAGGAGGAGGGAGGAGGTGAGAGAAGAGCATGGGCAGGACTAAGGGACTGAGCCCTGAGGAACACCCCATCGGGGCAGGCACAGGGACCGGTGGACAGGCATTGTGGGCAGAAGCCAGGCTTGGCACGGGAGGGGAAGGCAGCAGAGAGAAGCTGAAAGAGGGAGCACCGGGCCGCCCGGCCAGGCCTTTCCTAGAAGGAAACTGTCCTGGGGGCTGGTGCAGACTCACGGTCTCCCTGTTGAGTCTCATGGTCTCCGTGGTGGGTCGGACGGTCTCCTTGTGGAGTCTCACGGTCTCCATGGTGAGTGTGACTGTCAGTGTAGACCCCAGGAGAGTCTACACGATCCCATTCAGTAGCTACCAGGGTAAATCCCAGCAGCAGAGCCAGCAGAGGCAGGAAATGGGATGCTTCCATGGTGCCTCACAGCTTCTTAGGGGTGGCCAGAAAGGACCAGCCACTTCCGCTGCAGCAGGGGAGACGAGAAAGCTCAGGATGGAGTTTCAGCCTGGATCTCTCCTCCCTCAGACCCAGGTCCAGGCCCAGCCTCTTCCTTCAGACCTGAGCTCCAGGCCCGTGGGCCCCAGCTCCTACCCCTCTCCTGTCCTCTCAGTCTAAGTCTAGATCCTTTCTCTTCCCCTCCAAGAGCTGCCGATGAGTGACCTCCCTTCTATCAGGAGGCGAAGGCCAGCAGCCCCCACAGCCTCTGGGCTCCCCAGTGCCCCATGGCCCTGCTACCTCCCCTCTTGCCTGCACAGCAGCGTCTGATAGGATCTGCGCTTCGGTTGGGCAGGGACAAGTGCGCACGCTGCCGTGGGGCAGTCCTCTTATACCACCTCCGCCTCCTCCTCCCCCAGCCCTGGGGTGCAGGCGGAGCCGGGCTCCAGGCTCCGACACCTCTTCTTTCTGGCTCCAGTTATCAGAACCCCTGAGGCAGCCAAAGCAATTGATACCACCCCACTCTCCCTCCACCCTGCTTCTTGAAGCCAGGTCGCTAAGTCAGGGCGGCACCCAGCTTGCTCACCCACGCGCATTCTGTCTCTGGAGGTCAAGGCCACTCGGGGGAGGGCCAGGTGTGCCAGCTTGGAGGGGTGGAAGGGGGTTCCAGTTTCTGGGGCTTATGCAGGGTTTATCCAACTTGCCTTTGAGCCTGGGTCTTTTTCTAGCTGTAGTACAGAGAGGACTGAAACGAAGACCGCTTTCCTGGACCCTAACTGCGAGAGCTCACTGTTACTGCCAGTGTTTCGTGTTCACCTCTGATCATATCATCCAGTTTGTCTCTGTGTCATGCACTGATCACAGAAGTGTTTGTACTAAATATTATTATACAATATGATTTTTTTCTTTTAGTACTGGGGATCAAACTCAGGGCCTTCATGCAGGGCTACATTCCTAGTAATTTTTCCAAGAAAATTTGAGATATGGTTTTGCTATGGAGCTAAATTGCCCTGCCTGGGCTCAAATTTGTAATTCTCTTGCCTCAACCTCCCAGAGTGCTGGGATTAAAGATATGCACCACCATGCCTGGCTTTTCAATATTTTTCTTGTAAAATATCTGAAACACTTTCTCCTGTTGGTACACTGGGCCATTCCCCTTCATTTTGAATGCTGTGTAGGACAATTCGTTTCAATAGTGGTAGTTCTGTGACTTATGTAATCTGCCTCAAATTGAAATCCACTGGAGGTTTTGGTTGTAACAGGGATGAAATGTCCACTTGTCTTTGCTGGCTGTGTCCATCTGAGACGCCTCCACCACGTGTCTGCCGTGTCCCAGGAACCATTCGAGATCGGGACCTACAGCAGTAAGCCCAGAGCTGAGATTCTTGGTGAGGGGCTGCCTGCTCTCATGGGGTAGAGACTACAATGCAAAGTGAGCATGTGGGACGCAGAATCTGTTTGGGAAGGAAGTACAAGCAGGGAGGAGGGCTGAAGGGATGCTGGTTCCCGCCCTCAGTGCTGGTCGCCTCAGATGATCCTTTCAGGAAAGAAGGGGAGCAGACTCGGTGAGAAGGAGGCGCTTGGACCAAAGCTTGCAGGGAGCAAAGGAGGGGCCAGGAGGCACTGGGGGGAAATGAGTCCACAACCATGTTGAGATTATTACTTCAACACAAACTCCTGACAGTGGAATTGACGTCTCTCTCTACATCACGCTGCACAGTGTGACTCAGTCCTCGATCCTGAGCCCAAACCCAATTCCATCTCCACTCCTGCTTGGACCCATGACAGGTGCCACTGTCGCCTACTTTGTGCCTCTTTTTGACCTGACTCTGTTTGGATAGTCTTATATCTTTCTCATGAGCCACATAGTGCTTGACACTGACTGGTTCAGAGATAGACAAGGCATGCCTTTCTGGCCAATAGGGAGTAACACAGTGGCGCATAAATCTGGATAGTTTCCCTTTTCTCAGAGAGCTGAGAATCTTGTATAAAATAACAATAATCCAATAGCCCTAATAAACTTGCGTAAAATCACAGCTATAAATGTGCTTTGAAGGAAAGGTGCAGGATGTCCTGAAGCTCTTCTGGAGAGTTTGGACTCAGGAAGTGACAAAGAACTGAAAACTGCAAGCCCAGGAACCATTCACTGGAAAAGCATGAGAGTAGCGAGGAGAGGATGCGTGTGCCGGAAACAGCACACACAGAGGCCTGTGCTGGAGGCTGTGCGGTGCAGCTCAGAGCCAGACCACAAAGTGCCTCTGGTGGCTGGATGAATCTGACTGTACCTTGTGGACAAAGAAGAGAGACTTGGGCTTCAGGGAAGTAGCGTAACAAGATTTGTATTTTCAAAACAGCTCTCAGGGTGTTGCATCAGGGTGGATTTAGAGATGGGAAGTTGTTGGCAGACCATGAAGAAGTCACTGTTGTCTAGTTGAGAGAGGATGGTGACGTGGATAAGGGCACTGGGAGGTGGAGATGACACTAAGTAGACAGGTTCTTACTGGACTCAGGAGAGAGAGTCAACAGGCTGTGGAAGTGGGAAGGATGGCAAAGTGGAGAAATAGAAAGGCTAAGCTTTGGGTTTTGCTGAGCGGGGAGGCACTAATGATCACACATGGTCAGGTTGAGGAGAAAGACCTCGTGAGACTCCAGCCTCATACATAATCTACTGCCCACCAACACCAACCTTGAGATGGCCCTAGGCTTACCTCTAAGCTTCAACTTGATGTTTACCCTAAATTCTGCTTCAACCTTGACCAACTCCAATTTATATCTAATGCTGAAACCTAAACTTGAGTTTCTGACTCTAGTTATTAATGTGAGCTGGAATCCAACTTGAACTTGCCTCAGTCTGAGCTTTTTTGTTTGTTGGTTTTTTGGTACCGGAGATTGGATGCAGGAACTTTTGCTAGTGAGGGAGATGACACAGCCTCTGAGCTAAAGCCCTGGCCCTCAACCCTAGCTCTTGAACCCCTAACCATAAATCAAACTCAGCTTGACTCAAACAATGAATATCCCCCATAGCCTGAGTCCCTAAAGTACCTCCTAGACGACTCTGACTTTAGTCATTGTTCCCGTCACATTGCAGGAAGCCCACATTGATTCCTACTGTAGTGGCCTTCTGACGCCAACACCGGTGCTGTCTCGACTGTTCTCATTTCTGAGCCAGTGTCTACTAAAATCCAAATTTAACTTCCACCACCAACTTTCCTGCACTCTGTCTTCATTTCTCCAGCTTCACACATAAGGACCTTTCGTTCCATGAAAACTATAAAGCAAATCCTTCCAGCTAACACCCTTCTAAGTAGAGGGTGTGCTCAGCTTAAACTAATGCACTAAAGCTGATGTAAGTGACCCTCACCACCTCCAAAAGCAGACCCCTGGCCTTGGCAGTTCCACAGTGGGACCCTGGCTTGAGTGTCACCCCACCTGATTGGATCCCAAAAAACCCAGACAGCCCCATGACCTAGAACCTGGTAGCTTTCCTTTCTGGTTGCAAAGGGAAGAAATTTTGCAAGATGTCTAGTTTGTTATCTTCTCCCTGAATCTTCCTTTCTGGGTTCTCTGTACCTCAGTCCCCAGCGTCCTCAGCATTCTATTAAAAAGGGAAAACAGCTGTGCTACTCTGGAGCTCCAGCGTCATTCTCAAGTCACCAGATGTACTTTGCTCATCTGTCACTCAGAGTTATAGTCCTAAGTACTTAACTGGCTTGGTTGCTAAATCCCAGCCTTTGTGAGCAAAAGCGTGCATTTTTGTTCTGGCAGATGCAGGAGGAACTTAAGTAAAGACTAGTTTGCAAACCTCTGGAACCTACAGACTCACTGCCTTAGTACGCAGTCCTGATGTGATTTCTGAGCCCTTCTGCTCTGGCATGGGATAGAGAGAAAGTGTCCCCACAAGTCAGTCCAACCAAGTTTGTGTCCTAGCTGGGACTTCATTTTCTGAGTCTAGACAGCCTTTCTCTAAAAGTGGAAGAGTGCAAAGCCTCCTTCTTGAGGCAGCGGGGAGGCTTACACAAGCCATGGATGAGAGAGCACAGGCACTGGGTAGCACCAGCTCCCTGACCCTTTCCTGGGAACGAAGCCCATCCCGTGTTTTGTCGACTTGCACAGCAGTGTGAAAGGTGTTTCTCAGAGGTTGTTTCTGGTCTTTCTCACATCCGCCCAAGTAAGGATTGTTGCCCTCATTTTATAGATGAGGAAACATAAGTTTAAGAGAGATTAGATCACTTGAGCAAAACTGCATAGCTAAGGAGGAAGAAGGGTCAGAATCGAAGGCTGGGGATTTGAAAGCCCGCAATACTACCACTGTGTGCACGCAGGCACAGGAGGAAATCCCCCCGTCCCACCCTCACATGCCTGAATCTCGTTTGTCTCAAAACAGACTATTAATGGTGCATTCCCTGGGCCTATTAATGAAGCTTCCCCTATGTTGGTGAGAGCCTAAATTCCTGCCATGTGTCCTCTGGGGTTAACACCAATACCTATTACTAAGTCCCACCCAGGCACAGGCCTCATACCTTCCTCACCCTCAGATCCATGTCCTAAACCTTTGAATGATGACTCACCCTCCAGCTCATCGCCACACATGAGAACTGGCATGTGATCATGCTGCCAGCTGTGCCCTGCCCTAAGGGATCCAGGACACAATGAATCTGGTACCTCCCAATTCAGCTGCTGGGCTCTGATGGCCCATTGTTTTTGACTTTCTGAATTCCATTCTCCCTTCCTTCCAGCACACCACTCCATTTCTTCCTCATTTCCTATAGTTCTGGTGAAACTGTCCATCATGATGGTCCAATCCCACCCCCTCACCAGGATGGACACATGACCCGGGTCGAACCAACAAGATCCTTGTTTTCTCCCAGCAACAGTGACAGATTTAAGGAACATGTGGACAATCCAAGCTGGATATTGATGTGAACAAGATATCTCACACACCCACATTTCTTGTGGAGCATGGCCTTCTAACAACCCTGGGCGGCCATGATTCATACTGAATGACTTCAAGTGACCACTGATTGGTTCAGATTGGTCACTTGACCAGAACTCAATCAAACAATTGGCCATTCAGTGACTTATGATGTGGCTGAATGAGAAAAGGTGAGCTGGACCAATCATAGTCTTTCTCTCTTCTGCAATACTGAGGATTAAACCCAAGTGTACTCTACACTGAGTTACATCCCTATCCCTTTTCACTTTGGGTCAGGTTCTCACTAAATTGTTCAGGCTGGTCTTAGATTAATCCTTCATATGAATAGATAGTACTTTGAGAAATCCTAGCAGAGTGGCTATTTATATCTTTACAATAACCAACCTAGCCATCTTTCCCTAAGAAAATTTATGTTAAACTTTTGCTCTATTGACAACTTTCCAAATGTCCATTGTTCCACACTTTAATTTGGACACAACATTTATCTTTTTCATTGATTGCCCCAGGTACATCTAAATAGCTATTAAATTGTGAAAAAGATTTCTAAGACTTCTGCAGAGTGTCAAAGTAGTATTATATCTAGCTGTTGGTTCCATGAGTGTTGATTTGTGACTGTTTCCTGTGCTTGTTTATGGATATGTCATAACTGGGAGGATCCTCCCAGTCTTGTAACTCTTAGGCTACTCAGAAAAACTAAACAAAAATCTTTGTAAGATGAAATTTCACAGCTGGGCCTCCTGGATATTTGAAAATCCTTTCACTCCCAAAATATCCTGTCATTCAAATCTCCCCCCGTCAAAAATGGGGTCCTGGTCTCAAATCTGCCACCAACCCAAACATCGAGACCCACCTTTTCCGATCCACCCTTTTCCACAGGATCAAAACACAGACAGACAAGGAAATAGCAGGAAAGTTTTTATTGAAGGGGATCCAAGGCTTCTTCTAAGATCAGCCCCTGTTGCCTATGGTCTTCTTGATCCAGTTACTGTAGTGGCAGATACTGGTATAGACTCCAGGTTTCTTGGGGCGGCCACAGGGGTCTGAGCCCCAGGATGTGATGCCCTGCAGGACGCCATCACACACCAGTGGACCTCCGGAATCACCCTGGAAGGGATTAGTATAGAGAAGTTCCTTGAAATGCATACAAAATCTCTTCCTGTTGCTTCTAGCATTTCATACTTTCTTTAAGGTGACTGGTTTCCTATAGCCAATGAAGATAAAGGTATTGTCCCCTGAGGCCAATCAGAAGTGAGAAGGTGGGACCTCTGAGGTACAGCATGTGGACTGGGTGTCTAAGGGTGATGGTTACAAGCTAGACCAATGAGGGAAGAGTGAAGTCTAGAGGGAACGATCCAGACAGAGACTGGGGGACTATGTGGAGGGAAGTGAAATCACATTTCCTCCATAGATTGCAGCTACCTAATGTAGGAAAAAGGCTCACAACTCTCAGATGCCCAAGGGACAATGAGGGAATCTCTGTGAAGAGCTCATTGCTTTCATGGAAGAATGGAGAGATTTCCATTTTCATAGCAGTATCATTGAGGGAAATGAATCCATTCTTGGCCAATGAGGAAGAAGGCATTTTCTCTAGGGGCCAATCATCAATGATGGGGCAGGGCGATAACGAAGGGGACAAAGCCAGATCCAATTACAGCCAATAGGAAGAGAATTCTGTACCTACGATGCTTCCTAAGGGAAGGGGAGTTTACTGAGGCCAGTTGACAAAGCAGAATTTCTTTCCAAGGAATACACCTCGCGACATGGGAGCTGTCCATGGGATTCCAGCCAGGCCCCCAGAAAAGCAGCTGACTTCCTGGCTGGTGGTGGTGTGGGCACAAGTTCCAGGTGGGAGAGGTGGGAAGGGAGCAGGAAGCTTGCCTAGCCTCCAGTCCTAGACTCTCCTTCGTGGACATCTCTCCTCAAGTCTACACCCTCTCTGTCTGCCTCTCATCCTTCAGGTCAGACTTTCCGAGGAAAGGACACTGACGGTCAGTGCTCCTGGGCCCTGTGCTGTGCAACTTTCAGGGGACCTGATCCATTTCACTCTGCAGGGGAAGGAACAGCCTCTCTGGCTACTACCTTGAGCCTCTACAGGATGGAGGTGGAGTAAGAAGGAGAGGATCTCAGAAGTTACGCACCTGGCAGGAGTCAGCCCCGTTGCTGTTGCCCGCGCAGACCATGCCTTCGGTGACTTGCCCTGGGTAGGCCTCCTCACACTTCCTCTGGGAGATGATCTCCACCTCTGCACAGTTGAGGGTGTTAGGAAAGTTCTCTGAGGAGGAAGACGTTGTAAGAGAGAGCGGCACTCTGTGTTCATCCTGGGCTGTCTCCAACCTCCCTCTGCCCACCTGAAGCCGGGAGGGGAGTTCACTGGCACATTTCTGAGGGGATGTCACGTCTCCTTACACCGAAGAGAACTGTGCCTCCTGGGAAGAGACTTGGAGGCGGTGCCTCATGTCACCATGACCCTCTCTCTCCAATGTTCCTGCTGTCAGACCACCAGGTCCTCAAATTCCAGTTAATTCTCCTTCCAAATGTCACCTCCTAGAACCCTCTGGAAGGGACCACTCTAATTAAAACACCACCCCTCTATACCTCTTTTCTATGCCCTCCACAATAACTCACAGCAGTGCTTAACTCTACCTAATATTTTGTCTTACACGTATTTGTTTATTGTCTATTTTCCTCATCTCATATGTGACCCCGTTAAGACAAGGACTTTGTGGTTTGTTCATACTTGTATCCTCAGTGCCTATAACAGTGCCCGGGGCATGCCAGGTGCTCAGTAAATAAGTATTGACTTAATGACTGAAAGTGGAATTAATCCTCTGCTTAATCCTTGTAGAATAGATTTGAAGGAGAAAAGCCTCTAAATGTCAGAGGCTGTATGCTGACAATCTCATGTGAACTTCCCACAGATATTTGAAAGAAGGATGCACTAAACAAATACCAAACAAATTCTTAGTGAGCACCTACTGCATACAGGCACTATTCTAAGTACTGGAAAGACACAGTGAAGACAATAGATACAACTTGGAGTGCACAAATCTATTGGGTAGTGATCCCCAATTTGCAAGGGAAATTGAGATTGGGAGGTATGGAGGGGATCCCCAGGGAAGAGAAGAGGCAGTTTGAACAGATCTACCTGCTTCGTGAGCAGTAGTTGTACACACCACAGCAGCACACCATCTCATTTGCAGTAGGAGAAGGACAAGCAGGGACTCGATCCCGACTTGCCACTGTCTGGAGAAGCTTACTGCCTGCATGCTGAGCCCCAATTTACTTTTTCACCATGAAGTAAGGTGAAAGATGAGGGGTTGTCTACACTCTAAAGTCCTAAAGCGATGGCATCAACAAAGGTCCAGACTGAAGAGGGAGGTGGGGACCTGGACCAACAAGTCCTGACCTAGAAAGGGTCTGGACCTTTGGGTCACAGAGAAGAGGGACAAGGCCAGGATCCTCAGTTCACTGGAGGAAGGTGCTTAAGAGCCGGTTTTCCTGAGCCTCAGAGGACGCCACGTATCTATCCTAAACCTGTGAGGGTGTATAACATCCTGTATAGAGAAAGCTCTTAGCACAGCGCCATCTATTGGAAGGAGGGATTCGGTGGAGTCCCACCTCACAGTCTGCTGCTTGATGCTTTTCTGCACCACTCCTGGGGGGCCTTCCAGGTCTCACCCTGAGAGAATCCACAATCACAATCACTTTCCCTTCTTTTCTTCTTCTGATAGAACAAGGTTTGCCAGTGGCTTGGGGTCCACTGGGCCAGCCAGCTCCTCCTCTCCCACCCCGTGGTGGCCAAGCCCCCTCACTACCTCGGGGGCTGGTGACAGTGCCCCAGCCCGATATGGTGCACTTCTGGCCAACTTTGGCACACTGCTCCGCCAGATCGATGGGCTTCACTTTGGGGCCCAGCGACGCCTGCTTTCTTAGTCGGATGAGCATCAGATCATGACTGTGGTCATCGCTGTTACTGTTGTTGTAGCAGGGGTGCTGGATGGACTGAGCCACAGAAATTTCTTGTTCTGGTTCATCTTTACTCTGTAGGCTGTGATCTCCCAGGCGCACGGTGTACTTCCTGAAATGGTGTGGGGGAGGGAGCTAGGGAGCCAGCCTCCTGCTGCATTAGGACTCAGCCCCCCTCCCTCAGACCCGGGGTCCTGGCCCAGCCTCCTCCCTCAGACTTGGGGGTCCAGGCCTAGTTTCCTCTCTCAGATTCCAGGGTCCAGCCCATCCTCCTCCCTCAGACCCAGGGTCCAGGCCCAGTCTCCTCCTTCAGACCTGGGGTCTGGGTCCAGATTCCTCCCCTTTGGGAGCTAGGGCCTCACTCCCCTCTCTTCCACACCCCACTGCCCCAACATCCACTCACGTTTTTTTACAGTGGGCTGCAGAGAGGACCCACCTGGCGCCCACCAGGACGCCCCCGCAGAGCAGTCGCTCACCCTGGAACAAGGCCGTCTGCCAGGGCTGTGAGTGGGCCTCACACTCATGGCCCTGCAAGACCTTGCTCCCCTGTGCCTCGGAGCGCCCTGCAGGAGGAGGGAGGGGGTTGGGTCAGCAGTCTCGGGGGCAGTCCCAGGGGCCAGGGACACAGGGCCAGAACTCTGCATGATTCCTCACCTTGAAACCCCCAGCCTGGCAGGCACACTGGGCCACACAGACACACACAGGCACCCAGCGGAGCACTCGCGCAGTCGCCCACGCAGCGTGCACCCTGGCAGCATCCCCTTGGAGCAGTCATGCCATCCCTCCCTGGCTGGCATTCTCCACACCTCCGCTCTGCAGGGCCCCTGCCTTAGGCTTCCCATCTCCTCCCCAGCCACCCCTTGCACTGAACGCTGCCCGGCACGCACAGCTTCCCCAGAGCCCTGTTCCCTCTGTGCCCTCCCTGCCCCTCACCTGCCCAAGAGGCCAGCAGCAGAAGCAGGAGCGTCCACATCAGGCCTGCTCGGGGAGGGGTGCGTCCCAGGGTGGGCCTGTGAGTGGGAAAGGTGGGTGCCCGCAGCACTTTCTGGAGCTGTTCTGGGTCCTGCCAGGGGAAGGTTGGGATGTAGGTTCTTGGTCTGAGGAAGAAGGGGCAGTAACAGGAGGATGCCTCCCATCTGCCAAAGGGACGGGGGACTGGGTTTGGGGTTCTGAGTCTGAGAACAGAGCGTGGAGCTGGGGTCCGTCGTTGGGTGCTGAGGAAGCTGAGGTCCTGTGTGCCCTGGGGAGGAAGGAAGGGTCCTGGGCCTGAGGCCTGCGTCCGAGCACCTCCCACCTCACCTTCCAGAGTCCGGGGGCGGGGTCACCCACTGATTCCGACTGTGCGGAAGAGGCCGGTGTTCCAGGGCTGCCGGCCTGGTGTACAAGCCTGCAGCCTTTTAACCGGTAGTCCCCGCCCCCGGCCCCGCCTCCTCCCGCACCGCAGCGGGGGAAGCATCTGGGAACCCCGGGAGTTTGGGCAGAGGGGCGGAGGGCTGAACCGAAGTCTTGAGGGAAGAGGAGCTGGAGTCCCGGACTCTGAGGTAAGGGGGAGAAAAGCTCAGAGCTGGAACTGCGCGCAAAGTTATGGATCGGAATGTGGGACTGAGGGAGGACGCGGGTCCTGGACCCCTGGGGCTAAGGGACGAAGGGTTCGGGGAGGAATTCTTACTTCCTTTGGAAGCCTGATCTTGTGGGAGGAGGGGGGTGCTGCCTGTAACCCGAAATGAAAGGAGGCGAGTCCTCCGAGGGCGGACCGGGCCCGCCCTCCTCGGAGGTGCGGGATCTGGGAAGGCAGGTTTGGGAGGCGCTGTGACCTGGTTTCCTCTGGCCCTGGGAGTGGCGGGAGCAGCCTAAGCAGGGCTCAAAAGCCTTGCTGCAATAGAGGTGATGGAAACAGACTCCAGCGGGACTCGCGAGGGCTCAGCGGGGACTAGTTCCTTCTTGTGCCCTTCACCGCCCACCGCCCTCATCGCCCTCCCCCATCACAGCGCAGGCCGAAGGAAAGCAAGTTTATTGTAAAATCTCTTGTTGGCTAGGAAAGCATGGACTCGCGTCCCAACTCCTCGGCTCCGAGCCCCGCTCAAATTCAAAGTCGGGACACGCCCAGTGCGGGGCCGCTAGGGGCGGGGCGGACGCTGGCTGAGTTCCACGTGGGCGGAGCTGCTGCTCCCTCAAGTCACGGGAGGTGGGGCCTCTACCATAGGGGGCGTGGAAAAGGGGCGTGGCGTCCAGAAGGGAAGTCCCGTCGGACAAAAATTCGGGGTTCGGGACTGTTTACTGGGCATATTCCTTGGGGCGGAGCCGCAGTTGGACTGTTCCTGGGGTGGTGCCAGTTTTCGGTGACTTCCGAGGACCCCACCCCTGGGCTCCGCTTTGAGTGGCCCAGACGAGGGGGCGGAGCCTGAGGGGCGGAGCGTCCAGAGCTCGAACTTCCAGCAGCCGGGCATCCAGGGTGGAGACTCTTGCTGCTGGAGCCCTGCCTTGCCTCCTGAGGGACTCAGTTTTCCTCCATTGTTTTTCTGATCCAGTCGTAATAGTGGCACACGCCAGTGTAGACGGTGGGTCGCCGGGGTCTGGAGCAGGGCTCACCGCCCCCAGACACCACGCCTGCCAGGGCCCCATTGCAAACCAAGGGGCCCCCAGAGTCACCCTGTGCGTGGGAGAAGAGCAGAGAAACTGTTAGTTCGATCTACTCAACACTATGACGAGGTACGATCTAATGGTTAAAGTTTTATTACAGTAGCGGACACATTGCTCTTAATCGCCCTCAAAATGCTCCCCTTGCGCCCCTACCACTCATTCTGTGTGCCTGCTACTTTGTGAGCAGTTCTGATGTGCTCTATCCGGCATGTCTTTAGCTGCGTCCTCCTGGCTGCCTTCGTGCGGGGACTGAATGTTTACATTTTGTGGTCATTTGACTTTGGGCAAGAGGCAGAGTCGACTGGTGCCAGATCTCCTGAATAAGGTGGGTGAGGACACGCTGTGGGGTATTTGTGATTTGGATGGCGTCTGGCAGCAGCGTTCACCTCATTTTCGATTACATCTTGTAAAGACACTCAGGTGAAAGGGCCTCCCGACTGAGGGCTCCAGAACTGCTTCAAAAGGACCAAGAATTGGGGGAGAGGTGTATTTGAAGCAAGAGGAACTGTTTTGCAGGGGATTAAAGCAATGTGTCTTTTACCGTAATAAATATTTTAGTGTAAACCCTCGCTGTATTTTTCAGCCACCCTTGTACACAGATCCCATCTTCCTTCCCAGCATCTATGAATCCGGGTCTCTAGTGTCTGCTCGTAAAAGCTCAGAGCACTGCACACCCTCGGGACTGAGTCTGGGCCCCCAGCCCCTCCTGATCAAGAGTGTATAGACTTCCAGTTCTCTCCTCCCGTCAATCCCAGGATCCTCTGCGGCCGACCAGGCCCACAGCGGGGTCTCACCTGGCAGGAGCCTCGGCCCCCTTCCCATTGACCCGCACAAATCATGGTCTCTGAGATGTGGCCGGGATATGCCCAGTGACAGAGGAGGTTCTCCAGAATGCTGATGTTGGCGCACTGCAGCGTGAGCGGGAACTGCACTGTGCGGGGGAGATGAGAGAGGGTCAGCAGCTGGCCCTCAGTCGGCGACCCCTTCTCCACCCCGCTTTCCCCAGGAGGACCCAGAGAGCCAGCGCACCACACTCAAGACAAAGATCAAACTGATGTAGTCACAGTCCGAAGAATAGCAGGAGAACAGAAGGAAAAGAGGGTCAGAAAAGTGACAGAAAGACAGAAAGATGGAGAACAGGAGACAAGAAGAAGCACGCACATTTTCCAGCTCACATGCAGGAAAATAGACCTCTTACAGGGCAGGATGCTCAGAGGACACAATAAAGAAACACGGAGACACAGACCAGGGACACCAGGTAGGGGGAGACAGTACAATAAAGGGGAAGATGATCGTTGGTGGAGATGGAGACTCGGAGGGATCAGGTAGGTACAGATGAAGATGCCGCAGCACCTTCAACAGAGACAGACAGGGACGCACAGCTGCGCACTGAGGGCATCAAGGGTCTTTCTGGGCCCGGAGTGTGAGCACCGGCAGCCGGCAGGCCAGTGGCTGTGCGCCCGGCTGTCCGTGCGCCCAGATCTGGTGGGAGGCGTCAGTCTGTACTGGCTTCCCGTGGTTTCATTCCTCCACTTTGGATAGCTCACAAAGTGATGAGTCTTAAAGTTGACAGCATTTGAGATGTGATGGATACGCTGGGAGGTGCAGAGGGAGGAGGAGGCGGATGACAGGACCCTAGCTGAGCAGGTGACGTGGGCAAGGACATACCTTTGGGGCTGGACACTGCCCCCCAGCCTGAGATGAGGCACCTGGTGCCTGGGGAGATACAGGTTTTGCTAATGTTGAGGGGCTGCACAGCAGGCCCCAGACGTGCTGGCCTGGGCAGCCGGATCAGCATGATATCATGGTTGTGGTCATTGGAGCTGAGGTCGCTGTTGAACCCGGGGTGGGGGAAGAAGTCTGTGGCCAGGAACAGCTGCTCTGGACCCTCCCACTGCCAGAGGTGGTGCTCCCCAAGACGGACCCACAGGTGCCTGTGGGGACAGACTTCAGGGCTCAGGTTGAGGGGAGCTGGGGGGCTGGGGGCTTCTTAGGCTCGCCCAGTCTTCTTTTCTGCCCAGCAGGGTGGTGTGTGGCCCTCCGAGTGCCACACACCCTTTCTGGGTTGCTGCTCCCACTCTGATTTCTTTCTGCTTTGCCTTTATATCTCTCTCCCTAAAATATCACTCTTAACTTACCATAAATGTGAAGGGATCCTTCTTCTACTTGCCCTTGACTGGAGCCTTGGTGGTAACCTGGGTCCCTTGGGAACCTTGTGGCCTGTGGGGCCCCACCTGTCACATCATAACAGCCCCGCCCCTTCTCCCACAAGTCTGCTGGCTTCTGTGGGAGTGCCTCCGGGATGTTTTGGGGGTGTGTGTCTGGAAGGAGACAGGATGTGGAAAATCCCATAATTGAGGATCATCCATAACCTTGGGCCATTTTCTTCCTTTACTTTTCTTTTTCATAGTACAGGGAGATTGAACTTGGGAAACTGCACTTGAGAGGCAGGTGCTGAGCTAAATCTTCGGTCCTCAGGCCTTTTTTCTTTTTCTTTTTTTTTTTTTTTTGTTTATTTTTGTTTTTTTGAGACAGGGTCTCACTTTTGTGGTCCAGGCTGGCCCTGAGCTCAGCCTCAAACTCACATCACAGCAATCCTCCTGCCTCTGCCTCCCGAGTGCTGGGATTACAGGCGTGAGCCACCACGCCCGGCACTGTGGTATGTGGTACTGGTTGCTGGTGGGCGTGAGTCTCCACACCCAGTATTGTATGTGGTTACCAGGGAATTGAACCCGGGTCCTTGCGCTTGCAAGACAGGCGCCGGAACCACTGAGCTAACTCCCCGGCCCAGGCCTTTTTTATTTTTCATACCCTTCACTTGCTAAGGCATTTCCTCCTGAGGACTACATTGGGCCCTCTTGCTTCAGTTCCAGCCCACATACTCTGCTTTGAACAGTTAGGGCTCCCTGAGGGTCTACATATCTATTTTCCAGAGTCTGACCTCTGACTTTAAGCACCAAGCTAATGACTGAGAACTCAGTTTCCCAAATCATGAGAATGAGATGTTGATTTTTTTCCCTATTTGATGCCTTGTCATCCTGGCTCTGGGCTGAGGAAGTGATCCCCTTGACTCCCAGTCTGGCCTCTGACTTCTTTCATCTCTGTTTCTCTCTTTCTTCCCTTTTTGTCTTTGGAGCTAGAGCTAACCATTGCTTGTCTAGCCTGAGACACAGGCTGAGTTAACGGAGATCCTGGAGCTGTGCCTGATGGGAAATTCCCACATGGAACCCTGGGTGGCATTTGAGCTGGATTCTGGGGTGGAAGCATATTAGAACAGTAAGGCTGGCCCTTGTTTTGAGATAATACAGAAAGGATTGTTGTTCCGCATAGATTCTATGGTTCTATTAGAATACCCAGAATCTAAGATTCAAGAGTTCTAAGATTCTAACACTCCACTTTCCATGATTTTTAAATTTCGAAAGGCTCAAGCTTGAGAAATTTATGGATTCAAAATTCCAAGTCTACATTTCTTGCTAAAAAAAAAATTCAAGATTTTAAGTTATCTTCAAAATTTACGATTTTAGAGTTGTAATTATTCTGAGACATCAAGACTAAAATTTTATCATTCTATAAATCTAAGAAACCTATAGTTTTATAAATTTTAGAGTCTAGAATTCAAATAGTTTGAACTTCATGATTATCCAAATGAAAGCTTCCTGATTTTTAAGACTGGAATTATATAATTCTGGGATATTAAAGCACCAGATTTACATGTTTAAGAAAACTGTTTTCCAGAATTCTCTCCATCACAGTTCTAGAATTCTGTGGTTGACAGTATTGTGAATCAAAGATTCTAAAACCATAAGTGTCTACATTCAGTGGACTAAGGACACTCTGAAGCTAAGATTCTAGGATTTGATGGCCAGTACAGTCATGGAATGATTGAAATATGGCTAATACAATATAGATGTGTCCTATGCATGAAATTCATGCTGGATTTTGAAGTCATGCTATAAAAAGAGAAAAATGAAAAAATAACTGTGGCAGTCATACTTATTTAAAAACACAAAATAATATTTTGAGTATAGCCAGTTGAATCTACTATTAAATTAGTTATAATAATTAAGTTGCAGTCTAGGTTTGAATTTGCAATTCTTCTAAAAAACTCAAGCTGACAGATGTGAATGGTGCTACGTTTCCCTTGCCAGCGGTGACCCAAACTGCTAAGTTTATTCTAATAGTCAATGAGTCTATGGTCCCAGGATTTCATGGGCTCAAGACTTTAGGATTCTATAGTTCTGGTTTTCTCAGGGCCAGAGGCTCGGATTTTAATAGCCAAAACTTCCAACCAGAGGGCTCTTGGGCTCTCAAAACTCTCAGAATCAGGTATTTCAGGAGGTTGAATTTTGGAATTTGAGAAGCTTAACCTTGGCAACCTTGGGTGGGATCTGCGGCAGCAAGCATGGAGGCTCTGCTTTTCCTACAGCATCTTCTTCCCTCAGTGGGGAAGCCCTTTCCTCCCCTCTCTGGGCCCCCAGCCCCCTGCCCAGGGCAGCCACTGCGGTACTCACGACTTGCGGCAGTGGGCAGCTGTGAGCAGCCAGCGGTCACTGATA
Source organism: Petromus typicus (assembly GCA_004026965.1). NCBI lineage: Eukaryota > Metazoa > Chordata > Mammalia > Rodentia > Petromuridae > Petromus > Petromus typicus. The sequence continues at coordinate 29,116 of PVIR01010858.1, read as the reverse complement.
AGCGTCGCCCCACAGAAGAGCCGGGTGAGGAAGAAGAGGCCAGCCTGCCAGGGCTGTGAGTTGCGGGGACATTCCTTTGCCCCGATAGCCCGGGTGTCTGCCCAGCTGGACCCTGGGGTGGGGTGAGGGCAGAAGGGCCAGTGATGAACAGGCCTCGAGCGCCCGAGGAGGGTACTGAGAGTAAGGAGGGCAGGGCAGGGGTGCTGGACTGAGGCAGGTGGATAAGCTTGCCATCGGGGGGCTGGGTGGGAGGCTCACCGGCCAGGAGGGAGAGCAGAGCCCAGGCGAGTCCCAGCTTCATGGCCTCTGAGTGCTGGCGCCTTGGCCAGCCTTGGTATGCGGCTTCTTTATGGTGAGCCCTTGGCCAGTTGGCCTCCTCCTCCCTGAGGCCGCCCCAGTGATTAAGCAGGGTTGAGAAATGTCCCCAGGAAGGGGAAGCCCCAGGGCCATGATGGACGCCTGGGAGGGGAGGGGGTACAAGGGCGACCTCCTAGCTGCGATGAGCCCGTGCGTAAGCTGGCTGTCACTGGAGTGGAACGGAAGGGCAGATGGACCATGGACCCCCCAATCCCTTCAGGCTGCAAGATCTAGGTCCAGCATCTTTCACCTCCTGGAGGAGGAGGAGGAGGAGCACTGCAAAGGTGGGATCCTAGGAGGGGGCTGAATGATTCTGGATGAGGTTGTGCGTGCCGGGCCAGCTTCACAGTGCAGGGTGAAGGGGTGTAGGGGACCACCCAGAAAGCAAGCAGAGATGGGAGAGAGGTCCATCTGTCCAGAGAGAATGAGGAGGCTCCCAGAGAGAGGGAGGTGAAGAGCCAGGAGGACCAGGGGGAGAGAAGCAAGGAGAGGAGGAGGTGAGAGAGGAAGGCAGGAAGTGAGAGAGACCTGAGAGAGGCCTTGATACAGACCCTCCTGCCTTGGGCCTCTCCTGCAGCATGGGGAAGCCTGACCCTGACTGGGTGAGCCCATGCCTGTCAGACCAGTCCCCTTCCACTCAGCCCATCCCCCAGTGCCCCAGCTGTGGGACAAAGCACCCCTCCGAAACCACACAGCTCCGGCAAAGCCCGAGCCCATCGCTCCGCTCCCCTACTCAGTCCTTCAGGTAACCCTCCCTCTTCCCCATCTCTCCTGCTCACCAGATGGGCAGCCCCGGAGAGCCAAGCCCAGGTCTGACTCATCTCCCTGTCCCCAGGATCACTCAGTTTGGGCTGGGCTCCTGAAACTCCTCAGCACACGTTCATTGATGAGTGCATGTCTTTTTCCAGAGCCCCCCGCCTTTTTGGGTGAACTTCTCCTCATTCTTCAAGATCTAGCCTAAATGCCCCTCCATCAAGATGTTGTGTGGGAAATTTCCTGTCAAAGTCAACCCTTGCCTCTCCTAGGCTCTCAGAAGCCTTTTTTGGATTCCTCTGCTTCTTGGCTTAATTATCCAGAAAGCTCCCGTGTGATGGAGTTGTGGCTAAGAGCATGATTTCAGGAACTGGGTGGTCTGGGTCTCACCTCAGTGCGGGCACCAAGGAGGAATGTGACCTTGGACAAGTCACCAGAGCTTCCGTTCTCCATCTGTTAAGTAGCAGCAGTAACCAGGCTCTGGGGGGCCCAGAGAATTCACACACTCAAGGTGCTTACACCAGTGCCCACTGCATGCTTTTGTATCCCACAAACATGCCATCCTATGCCATGAGCCCTAGACCACCTTCACCAGAGGACACACCACTGTCCATCAGGGGCATCCTGGGCCAGTGACTGCATGTCCACCATGTGCAAAGTGCCACCCTTACTGCCTCTGGAACCTGATGGTTTCCCCGTGTCTGGTGACACGTGTGCAGTTCATGTGTAGTATTTCACTTAACTTCACAAGACTAACAGACCAACCGTTCCCATTTTTCAGAGGGGCCATTGATGCGGGGAGTTTGAGTAATGGATGTAAGGTCACAGGATGCCTGAGAAATGCGTTTCCATCTCTAGCTGGTGAGCTCATCCATACCCTTTACTTTTAAATTAAAAACAATCTGACTGATTGAATGGTTGACTTAGCAGTACTGGGGACTGAGTCTAGGCCTTTGCACAGAGCTACATCTCCAGCCCATTTCCTTTTCTTTTGTAGTACTAGGGATCAAACACAGGTCCTTGTGCTTGCAGGGTAGGCGTGGTACCACTTGAGCTAAGTCCCTAGCCCTTTTTATGTTTTCAGACTGAATCTTGCTAAGTTCGCCAAGCCAGGCTCAAAAGTGCCATCCTCGTGCCTCAGCTTCCCAGAGTGCTAAGATTACAGGCCCGCACCACTGTGCCCGGCTCCTGTTTGTCCTTTAGAACTCCCCATGAAGGTCCCCTCATGTGAAAACGTTTTCCTGATTTCTTTGGGCGAGTTTCGGACCCTGTGTGGCACCCCAGGCCTCTCCTTCTCGGTGAGTTGATCAGCCTGTTACCTGTTCATTTGCCAATGTGCTGAGTGGCTTCTGCAGCTGCCTCTATGGCAAGTGCTTGGAAAGCACAGTGGACCGCTGAGCGTGCCCTCGCGGACTTCCTGTGGGTATGTATGCAGGGATTTCCCAAGGACCATCAAGGAGTAAACAGGTAAACAATTCAACCGTAATGGTTGTGCAGAGGAAATAAACAGGGCATATGGGACTGGTGTCTCTGGCTGTGGGCGTCCTGGAGAAGGCGGTCTTTGCATGGCAAGCTGAATACAGGCGCATAAGGTTCACTGCTGTCTCCCGAAGCTGGAGCAGCTTCCCTAGGGCAGGACTTGGTTGGCAGAAGATGTGACTCATGACACGTGGGCTGTGAACGGCCTTTAGCCATGAGTCCCCCAGGAGTTCCCACCCACATTGCTTCCATCCCTGGGTGACAACCTCACCTGAGCAAGGAGGCTGACATTTCCTGGGTGAGCTCACAGGGCGTGCTGCGGCCGAGCCAACCGAACGGGAGGGAGACGTATAGCAAGCCCTGTGCTCAGACCTCCTGTGCTCTGTGGGAGCAGGGACCTTGCTGCGGTCACTACTGTCGGGCCTGCCCCACACCTGACGGGAAAGACAGGTTGCTTTTAGAAGGCACCTGCAACTTCCCAGCAGTTGGGACAGATAGCCGTACAAATAGCCTTACAAATGGGGCTTACAACCCCGTGACATTGAGAAGTCCTGAGAGTGTGTGGTACCTGAGGAGACCACCCTAGGGCAGCCAAATCCTGAACAGTGCACCCTAGACTTCCTAACTCCTCCAGTCCCCATATAAGCCTGATTCCTTTCCCAGGTAATTACTGATATCTCCCTTTCCTGGTGTTAGTCCATCCGCTCAAGGGCAAAGTGTCCTAGCTAGCTTTGAGAATCTCCTGATTTTCATCTCTGTTCACTAGAATAAAGTTTTTCCCATGCTGCAGAGCCTCTTTTTTTGACAAGTGGGGTCTATAACAGCTACCGTGTCCCCACTGTGCAGCCTGGTTTATAACGAGTGTTGGAGAGGTTGGTGAGAAGAGGGGACAAAACCAGGTGGGCTCTGGATGCTCTGGACAGCGCTATATCCAGCTTAGTGGAGACCCAGGGCTCACTGGATTCTGCGTAGAAACCCTCGCCCTGCTCCAGGCCTGGCCCCAGGTGGCAATAGGTGCAGAGATGATTTTAGGGAGAGGAAAACACCCTCCAGAGCTCTCAGGATACATCCCAAAGCCAATTAATAGCAAGTCAACCAAAGGTTCCCCTAAACATCAGAAGGAGGCTTTTGAGCTTGTGACTGGGCTCAGCCCTCGGGTTCTGAAGGAATGGTGGTGTCCTCTGAATTCCCGTGCAGATAGGGAACGTGCTGGGTGATGCAGGCCAGCCTTGCTGTGAGAAGAGCTGGTGCTGAGTGGGCTCAGAAGTGGGGAGTGGTGGGAGGGAAGGAGGAAGTCATTCAGAGTTACTTGTTGAGGCTTGGATGGGGAACGGGGAGAGAGATGGGCTAGAGGCCACCCCTGTGCACTTCATCCCAGATGGAATTATCATGTTGAAACTAAGAAGCAATCCAAGCACAGGTAAGGTTTAGTCAGTGCTCACCGATCACTGAATTCAGGGTTACACGACAATGACCAGAAAGATTCACATGCACATTGCATCATTGTCTCCTTAAAATGTTGGAGACACAGGCAATTCACTGGCCTCATTTTGCAAGTGGGGAAAACAAGGCCCACAGTGGGTGCTGGGTTTGCGCCGGGTCACAGCGGGGAGTGGTCCACGAAGCCTGGGGTGACTGATAGCACCTCTCAAGGGCTGGGTGACTAACCAGCTTTCTTGCTGGAACAAAATTCTGCCACTGTTTCTGTCCTGGGCTCCAATGTACGCAGTGAAAGGAGAGGGCAGGGGCTGAGGGACAAGGGTGGACAGTAGCAGATGTGCTTGGGGAGAGAGGCTCCCCTGTGCAGGGCAGGAGAGGACAGCGGTGCAGGTGCAGCGTCGAGGCTCCAGGTCAGTTGGAGCGGATTGTTCTCTGGATCCAGGTGGTGTATTTGCAGACCTGGGTGTAGACCGCTGGGTGCTGGACCGACCCGCACGGGTACACACCCCAGGACAGAATGCCTTGTAGGGTCTCATCACACACCAGGGGGCCACCGGAGTCGCTCTGCAGGGGGATCGAGAAGAGGCCTCAGTGTGAACACTGGTGCCCTGGGATCTGAGGCACCCCAGGGGCAGGAGGACTGGAGCAGGGTGGGCAAAGATGAGCTGTGAGGCTGGGTGCATGGGGTGGGGTGGAGTTTGGGTGGGAGAATGGAGGTATTGTGGGGGCTTTGGGGGCTGTGGCTCCAAGTAGGTGCAGGATGCAGAGGGTCAGGAGGCAGGCATGTGGGTGTCAGAGCAGTTTCATAGTGGGGGTTCGGGTTGGGGTTGAGGAGGAGAAAAGCAGGGTGATGAGAGATGGAGCTGGGGCAGAGGCAGGTGTCTCCCACACACTCCCTGTCCTCCCTCTGTGCGTCTGACATGCTTCCTGGCCCGTTGCTACCTGGCAAGGGTCCTGGTCCTCATCCAGTCCGGCACAGAGCATGTTGCTGGTCAGCACTCCAGGGTAGAAGACCTCACACTCCATGGGGCTCAGAAGGGTGACCCTCGAACAGCTCAGACTCCTGTTGTACTTCACTGAGGGAAGAAGACGCCAGGTCATCCCCGAGGCCAGCGCCGTCGCCCGGGACTCACCGGTGCAAGGCAAGGCTGTCTACCCAGGTCCCAGAGCCTCCTCCCTCAGACCCAGGCATACAGGGCCCCAGGCTCGCCTCTTCGAGTGCTTGTGGTTCCCCAGCCAGCCACCTGGCAGCTGTCTCTGGGTAGAGCACAGGTGTAGGGCAGCCGCAGGGTCTGGATGCGTCGCCCCAGCACCGCGGGCCTGCCCAGCTTCAACAGCATGATGTCGTGCTCATCTGTCCGCCTGGGCAGGATAGGGCCTGAGCCCAGACGGTACTTGGGGTAAATAACGGCCTGAGTCGTCCGGCGGAGCTGCTCCCCCTGGAGAAGCAGCAGGTGGTCATCCCCCACTCGAGCCCACAGAGGTCTGGGGAGAGAGGAGCCGCGAGGAAGGACGTTCACCTTCATGCAGGCAGGGCCTAAACAGACCCGAAGGGCCCAGAAACGAGAGTAGGACGACACCGCCGCCTAGCGGCGACAGCGCCAGCCTCGTGGCTCCTCCTGCCCTAAGGTGGCTTAAGGTTAGCGTCAGGGGCAGCCCTTCAGGACCAGCGCCACTCTCAGCCCGGAGAGTGCCCTGCCCTTCCCGCCTTTCCTGGACTGCCAACCCCACTCCCTCCGTGGGATTCTCGAGGAGCGCCCGTACTCGTTGCTCCAGCAGTGCGCGGCAGTCAGCACCCAGCTGGGGTCCACCAGCACGCCTGCGCAGTGGAACTTGAGGCCTTTGAAGAGCGAGACCTGCCAGGGCTGCGAACCGGGAGCGCACCGGCCGCTGGAGGCCGCACGGTCCCAGCCTGTGTCGTTTCCGGACACCTGCGCCTCCGCGACTGGAGAAAGAATGGTGGGCAGTGATCAGAGCAGGCAGAGCAAGGGCCGGGTTTGGGTCTGGGCCATAGGACAGGACGAGTTGAGGGCGAAGCCAGGAGAGAAGTAGGGGAACCGTTTGAACACAGTGGGATTGGACGAGCAAGAAAGACGTGAAAGTGCCAAGAGGCGGGGAGAGAGTGGGGGGAGAACAGGGTGGGTGCGGAGGGGCAGGGCAGCGCGTTGTTGGAGAAGTGAGTGGGGCACTAAGGGGGCGGGGACAGAACGCTGCGGATGGGTGAAGGGGTGGAGGTAGAACGCAGCCGGATGGTGAGGGGCGGGGCGAGAACACAGAGGGGTGGTAAGGAGGCGTGGTAAGAACGCCGGAGGGTAAAAGGGGCGGGACAGAACGAGGAGGCGTGGCTAGAACTCAAAGGCACGGTTTTGGTGCTCAGCCAGAATCCAGCGCCGAGGAGGGAAGAAAGAGTGGGAACAACCAAACGGGATTGAGGGCAAAACGCAATAAGACTTGGGATAAAACAGGGCAGAGTAAGAAGGGACAGGCACAGAACGAGCAGGGTGAAACGAGGAGAAAGTATTTGGCGAGGCATAAAGGGGAGTGGCGGTCCTGAGGTGCAAAGGGGGTGGGCCTGGAACGGGCCCGGGACGCAGCCAGAGAAGCCTGGGGGACGCCGGGACACCCTGCTCCGGAACGCTGGGGTCGCGGAGGGAAGATAGTGTGACAGGGCTGGTGATGAAGCCTTCTCCACCCCCCACCCCCGTCCAGGCACCTCCCTCTGCCCCCTGCGCCCCGGCTCACCCCAGAGTTGCGCCATCACTAGCGGAACCAGCAGCTTCACCAGGGTTGGGGCGCCAGAGGCAGCGGAAAGGCGGAGGTGCGGGGGTCTCATAGCTGGGACCTGAGCCGGGCACGGGAGGTGGGTTAGAGCAGATGACCCAGTCGGATCTGCAAGGGCCGCCCCAGCTCGCGGGGTCCTGATCAGACCGCAGCGGAGCACTGCAGCCCTAATGGGTGCAGTTACCCTGCTGACGCTCCACGGGCTTCCTCCCGGCCTCCCAGCCGCGCAGCGCTCCAGGGGATCCTGTTTCGCAGGTGGAGTGGGGGACCCAGACTCTGAACTAGTGGAAGTCTCTCTCTAACCTCACGGTCGGGGGACTCCCCACCCCCCAGGTGAGGAAATAGAGGCTCATCAGGATTGCTTTCCATGAGTGGCCCGAGGGTTCCCACCCATCCGCCGCGGCTGGGGTGGGATGCACCCCTTCACCTGAGGTCTGGACAGGAAGGAGGGAGGAGACTCGGACAGGTGCTTCTGGCCTGCTTTGTGGGCTGCCAGGGTTCTCTGCCCTGAGACCCCTTGCTAGACCTCCCCTTTTAACCCTGAAAGTCCCGGAAGCTTCCCTCCCTCCCCTGGGGGGTTCACTCCCTCCTTTCTCTCTCCCTAATTATGTCGTGGGTGGGGCTGGCATCCAACCAGGGCCCCAGATTCCTGCCCTGGGAGGGGCCCTGGAGTACAGGCTTCTCCCTGTGGCCCAAACACCCTTTCTGGAGGTTCCCTTTCCTGTTTCAAGAAGTCCTGCCAGGTGTGTGTGGGGGAGGGTGTGGCTCCCCACGGAGCCTGGGTGCTGGGGTGGTAGATGATAAGAGCGAGAGGGAGGAAATAAACAGGGAAATGCGGGCCTCGTGCCTCACCTGGCTGAGTGAGAAACACCAGAATGCGGAAGGGAGGAGGGCGGGAGAGATGGAGGAGAGTCGAGGGAGGCCAGCTGGGAAAGGGACAATTTGGGAGACAGAAAGAAGCCAAGGCTGAGACGTTGCTGCAGGCAGGACGCATGCAAGAAGCATGGGCGACCGGGAAGGAGGCAGACTGGGGATGCGCCGCATCCTGACCCCCTCCTCCCTGCGGCTGCAGCAGTAGGCTCATTATCCACTTCCCAAAGACTGGCCCTGTGTGTCTCACGGCTGTGGCTCTGCTTCATACCGTGTGTGGCGTGACACGCAGGCCCGTAAATCACAGGAGCTCCACTCTGCAAGGGGCGCCGACCTCAGCTTGGCCAATTCCCTCATCTCAGGTGAGGAATGGGAAGCTCAGGGAGGATAGTCCTCACAAGAGGCCGCACAGCAAGTCCACCTAAAATCTGAAAGCTGCAGTTCCAGTGCTGGGCCCTTAACTCCTCTCCTGCCAGGTGAGCAGACCACTGGAAAAGATCATGGATTTTTTTTTTTTGTGGGACTACCTGCTAAAAGTTATGGACCTCACTTGGTCCTGTCCAATCAAAGTTCACAGTGGCCGTGGTGTGCCTTATGTGCTGTCTAACATGTGGCTCTGGAGCACTCGAAATATGTTAAGTATGACAGAGGAATTACATTTCTGATTTCATGTCATTTTAGTCTCCATAGCTACATGTGGCTAAAAGTGACCATATTGGCAGCACAGGTCTCAGTTAAGTACCTATCCCAGGAGCTGGAAGATAACGCGGATTGCTCGTTTTTTCAAGGTCTCAGCATATGGGGACTGACTGACCTTCTCTACTGTTATAATTTTGCATACACAAGTGTACAGGTAAGGAAACTTGATTGGGGCAGTATCAAAGGCCACCTTGTTCACACCTTGCTCCTTCACCCACTGGCTAAGTGACTTCACCAAGTGACGCCGTTTCTCCATACCTCAGTTTCCTTCACCTGTGAAACAACATAATTATAGCACTGATCCCATAGGGTTTAATGAGGATTAAATTGGTTGATACATTCAGAAGCCTTTGGAACCAGGATCTGGCACATATGAAGGACTCAGTAGATTCGCTCATTTTTGTGTATTTATTGATATTTTAATCATTTCCACGAATAGTTTTGGGACTGGAGATAAAACAGGAGGGATAATTTTCAGAGCATCAAGTTAGTCCACGGTGGGACTTGAACTCAGGATTCCAAATCCCATGCTGATCCCAGGCTGTGGGCCCTCGTGTGGTGAACATACTAGGGTTTTGACTTAGGGATTCTTATGAAAATGAGCAGACTCCGACTCTGCAAGGGGCTCCTGCTAATTGTTGCGCATCGTCTTCCGAATCCAGTCCACATACTTGCAGACTTTTGTGTAGACACCGGGCTTTCTGGAAACGGCACATGGGTCCTGGCCCCAGGAGATAATGCCTTGAAGAGACCCATTACAGACCAGGGGGCCCCCAGAGTCACCCTGGGTGTGAAGAGAAAGAGAACCAGTCAGAGCGGAGGGGCCACAGTGTTGGGGAAGAGATGGGGTGGGACTAGCAATGGGGCCACTGACAGGGCAGGGCTGGGGCCGGGGAGTGAGGGTGGGGTTTGGGAAAGGTTTGGTTGACTTCAGTGTGGACGTGGGGCCAGGGGTTTTATTAAAATCAGAAATGGCACCTGGGGATGGAATCGGTTGGGGGTTGCTGTGGATGTTGGCGAAGACGTCACTGAGGTCAGTGCCCCAGGCTCCGCCCACTGACCTGACAAGAGTCCTTGCCCTCTTTCCGCACACTGGCACACACCATGGTCTCTGTGATGTTGCCGGGGTAGGCGTGCTCACACTCCTCATGCTTGATGATAGAGATGTTGGCACAGCGCAGGGTGTGGGGCAGGCGCACTGTGGAAACAGGAGGCCATGGGCATGAGCCCTGCCCCCACCCCTGGAGGCCCACCGCGCTGCTGCCCAACACCTAGGAGAACCCCGTGCTTTTCATCCGAAGCCAGCTCCTCCTTCTGCTGGTAACAACGGCATCATGATACCACTGAGTAAATCCCTCACTCCTTATCTGTAATCCAACCTGACGGGTGGGTGTGATTACTCTCATTTTATAGAGCAGAAAACAGGTTCACAGAGGTGAAGCGCCGGCCTACAGGCCTATGGGCCTAAGGTCCTGACACTGGGCGAGTTACAAGTCTGGGATCCACATGGTACCTGTCTGCCCAGAGCCCAAACTCAGTCTCCGTCCTCCCCAGCCCCGACGTCAACGCTCTTCCTTTGGGGAGCCCCTCCTGTGCCACAGCGATCTTCCTCTCCGGAAGCTCCTCCGCCCTCACAGCCCTCCCCCCAGCCCTCCGTGTTCCCCTACACTGGGGGCTGGACGTGGTGCCCCAGCCAGAAATGAGGCAGCTGGTGCCGGCGGTGACGCAGTGGGATGGCAGCGCGAGGGGCCGCACGGCCCGGGTGATGGCCGCTGCCCTGGGCAGCTTCACAAGCATGATGTCGTTGCGGTGGTCCTTGTTGGGGAGGCTGTTGTTGAAGTCGGGGTGGGGGAAGGACTCGGTGGCCGTCTGCCGCTGCTCACAGCCGTCCTCCCGATGCAGGTTGTGCTCCCCCAGGAGAACGCGGTAATGACTGCAGAGGAGAGAGGGTGGTCAGAGGAGGGGCGGCGGGGGACACGGGCTAGGGCTGGGGAAGGAGCGGTGGTGAGACGCCTCCGGGGACCAAGGGACGAGTCCGCTTCTGCCCCACTCCAGCGCCCCTTCCTCGCTGTGCCACGCCCGCGCCCTCGCCAGCCCCTCCGTCCAGTTCCACCTCCGCCACCCCCTCCCGGCCCCGCCCCAGCCCCCGCACCCACGGCTTGCGGCAGTGGGCTGCTGTCAGGAGCCATCCGGGGGCGATGAGGGTCGCGCCGCACAGCAGCCGGGTCTTCTGGAACAGGGCCACCTGCCAGGGCTGGGAGTGAGGCCGGCACGGGTAACCCTTGATGATCCTGGTCTCGCCCCCTACGTGCCCTGGGGGGGGGGGCGGAAGAGGAGCTCAGGCGTGGGAAGGGGCAGGCGAGGTCCCCAGAAACGAGGGCGGGAGGGGAGTGGGGGTGTCACACCAGGACTGCCATACAGATGGCTCCTGCTAAAGGGTTGAAAGCCCCACACAGATGGGCCAGAGGCGGGTCCCCAGGCCCTGAGAGCCCCCAGCTCCTCTGGCCACACTCCCGACCGCCTGGCCGGCCCCCGTGTTGTTCCCACATGAGGCTTCACAGGTGCACCCAGCCTCTAGGGGCACCCTGGAGGCCCTGAGCCACTGTGCCCCATACTGCTGTACCTGTCATCAGGGCCAGTGTGATCAGCCGGAGAATCCTCATGGCCTGGAGGGGCACGGGGCAGGCCTCTGGGAACAGGAGGGAGACCTCACATCACTTCAAGGCCACCTGACCGCTCTCCTCAGTCAGTGAGGGGGCTGCCCACTTCTCCCCATCCCTGTCTGCTTCCCCCAGGGAGGGGGAAGATTTGGGGAACCCTAGTCCTTCCATACACCAGACTCCTGCCCTTAATTCTTTGTCCTGCGGGTGGTATTGGAGGGGCTTGGTTCCAGCCCCAGGCTTCTGGTCAGCCATGGGGGGCGGCGGAGCCATGGGGGCAGTGCAGAGGGTGGCTGGGGCAGCCGAGTGCATTCTGGAGGATGTTTTTCTTCACCACTCCCGGTACGTGGATTTGGAAGGACAAGGGGGTCCAGGCCCCGCTTGGCAGCCATCCCGCTTTTTGTTGTCCCAACAGCAGGGTGAGGCGTGAAGCCTGGGGGCTGCCTCCCACTGGAGAAGCCGGGACTCGGTGCGGGACAGTGTCCTGCTCCTCCCCTGTGGAACCCCTGTGTCTGTGGAAGGCGGCCGGACAGGGCTGGGCGGGGCCACCTGGGGGAGGGCCAGTGTCCTCAGCTGCCCTGGCCAGCGGGGGTGGGGGCGAAGGCGAAGGAAGGGCTGTATTTAGCAACTGAAGCTGGGGTCAGAGGTCATCCAGGTTGGGGGCAGCAAGCCTGGAAATGAGTTAGAGAGGGGGAGAGAGGGAGAGAGAATGAAAGAGATAGATAGACAGAAAGAGACAGAGAGAGAGCTGGAGAGTGAGTTCCCACGGAAGCTGAGAAGGCCGGCGGATGGAGCCCAGGGAGGCAAGGGAAGAGGAAGAGCTGAGGAGCAGGAAGATGGTGTCAGCTGACAGACTCCAGGGGGCCTTCCCTTCCCTCCCGACTCACTCACAGGCTCAGGGGCTGGGGCTCTGGGGGCCCGGCGGTGGCAGCTGTGGCAGGCCGGTCGGAGCGCCAGGCACCAGGCAGACAGGCAGGCAGGGGGTGGCCCCGGGCGGGCCCGGGATGACTGGCCTCCAAGCCCTGCCTTATCGCCCGGGGGGCGGGGTGTGGGGGCCTCCTGGGCGCTGCCTGCCTGCCTCTGTCACCTCTCCAATCCCTCTTCTCTATGTGTGCACCCCTCCCTGGATCCATTTCTGTGTCATTCTCTGTCGTCCTGTGACTCTGCACGCAAGTGTGTAGTGTGGCCTGCCTCTTCCGGGGCTCCGTCCCTATGTGCCCTCCTGGTCTCAGTGTCTCCCTGTGATCTCCTCAACTCTGTGTCTCTCTCGGCTCTGTCTCCAACCTCTTTCGTGTGTGTGTGTGTGTGTGTGTGTGTGTGTGTGTGTGTGCGTGCGCACATGCATGCACGCGTGTATGTGTCTTCCTGCCCCTCCCTCCTCATAGCCCTGGGTCCCTGGAGTGCCTGGCCTCCTCTGGATAATTCGCCTCTCCTTTCCAAAGATTAGGGGGAAACTGGGGCGTCACAGAGGTGGGGCTTCTGCTAGGTGAAGGGGCAGGACAGGAGGGTGGGGGAGGCAGGTTGGGGCCTGTGGGAGCCGAGGCCCAGGGAGGGAGGGGAGCCCTCTGCAGGTGCGCCAGTTCCGGGCTCCTCTGGGCCTCACCTGTCTGCTGACCTTCCCTCTGCACCCCACTGCCCACCGCCCAGGCCTCTGACGCTGCTGTTCAGAGCCAGCACGCCACTTACTCGATACCGTGTGACCTGGGCCCGACGACTTCCGGCCTGTGAGCCACCTCAGTTTCCTCATCTGTGAAACCCGGCGCAGATCCCCGCTGCTGCTTTGTTTTCAGCCAGATCTCTTCCCTGACTGTCCTCTCCTCTCTCCCCTAACCAGATGTGCAACAAGGCGGGGTAGGCCCAGGTCCTGACAGCAGCCAACCCTGGCCTCAAACCCTGGTTCTGCCTCTTCCTACCACCGTGACGTGGGTGAGGCCTCCACCCCTTCGAGGCTCAGTTTCTTCATCTGCTACATGGGGGTGACAGTCCTGCTTTGGGTGGGGAGGGAGGTGGCACAAGGATTCCAGGAAGGAGCCCAGCACGGTGGTGCTCGCTCAGCAGGCCCGCTCCTGTGCTGAGGGGATTACACCTCGCTCCTCCACAGGAAGATGTTTCTTCCTACTTCCTCGAGAGATGGGGGAGACAGAACCACTACTCAGGGGTGGACAGGACCCTTCTGTGGCCTGACTGAAGCTGGGTGCTGTGGACACTTGTAATCCCAGAAGTCTGAAAGGCTGAGGCAGGAGGATTACAAGCTCAAACCCAGCTTGGGCCATTTAGTGATTCAGCAAGACTCTGTCACACACACACACACACACACACACACACACACACACACAGATAATAAAAAAATCAAAAAGGCTGAGAAAGTAGCTTAGTGAAAAGCTCATTGCTTCAGTCCCCAGTACTGTCCCAAAAGAAAACACTGTCTTGTCTTCTGAGACTACATCCCATCCCTGGCCATTGCAGGTGTCAGAGAGTCTGACATCCCACAGGAATTGCGGTGTGTGTCCAACATCCAAGAGCAGATCTGCAGGCGTTTCTCACAGAATCTTGTCATGTGAGCGTGCATTTTGGTTTGCGGGTTTTCAGTTTTAGTATTTTGAAGCCCACAGTTTTGTTTGTCTTCCTTCGGGTTCTTTGCCGAGGCTCCTCTGAAAAGCCTCTGTGCACTGCATGCTGTTTCTATCATGCTGGTGGAGAAAAGCGGCCCTTACTTTCCTTGTCATAATAACTTTCCCCTCTCCATTCCTGGGGACCCTGAAGGGAAACTCCTGCCTTGTCTGATGTCTGTTTCTGTAGCTCTCAGTAGGGGAGTGGGGACCCTCTCTGGTCTCACTCACACAGCTTGGGGACATCAAGAAGACAGATGTGGCCCCTCCTTCAGTCATGGTACATTTATTCCACACAGACTGCCCATCCCAGCAGTGGGGCTCAGAAGGGCTGTCTGAAGGGAGCTTTCCAAGAGGTTCCCTAAACCAAGGAGAGTGGGATGGGCATAGTGAGGGAGGAAGGTCGCGCGGAGGGTGAAGATGGAGCAGGTCAGTTGTTCCTCATGATCATCCGGATCCAGTCCACGTATTTGCAAACAAAAGTGTAGACCCCTGGGATGCCTTTTTGCCCACAAGGCCCCACAGACCCCCAGGACACCAGACCCTGAAGGACTTCTCCACACACCAGCGGGCCCCCAGAGTCTCCCTGGAAGACAGGAGGAAAAGGAGAACTGCACGAGTAGGGTGAAGTCCTGTTCCTGTCCCTTCTCTGTCACTTCCATCCTTGAGGACAATGGCTGCAAGTTTGGCCTTGGTTGGGAGCAAAGAGCACAGCCACGCTCTTCCCAGAGGCCAAAGGCAATGGCCGATCAATAGAAAAGAACTACATTCCTAGGGTCAATCCCAGCAAAAGGGGGCAAGGCTCTAAGGTAAAGGTAAGCAGGTTCTGTCAGACAATGGCTGAGGCTTTGACCAATGAGCGAAGAGGGCACTATCAGCTTTGACCAATCCCAGGCTTGGAGGGCGGAACTCCATAATCTAAGGAGTTCTCTCACAGACAATGGCTGGGGCCAATGGAGGGAGGCCACACAGCACCAATGGCCAATCCCAGAGGAGGAAGGTGAGATTCCATAAGTATATTCGGTTCTCTTAAGGACAAGCCTTGGCTTCCTCTCTGCGGGACCCACAGTCGAATGGCCCTTCCTGTCTCTGTCCCCAAATCTCTCACTCTCAACCTGGGATGGTATGCAGAAGACTTAGTGCCCCAGAAACAGGGGCTCCCTGTCTGAGCTCCCAGGCCTGGACGGTTGTTTACCTTCCTCCATTCTGTCCTCTATCTGCCTGTCTGTCTTCTCCCTCCCTCCCTTTGTGCTCCCTCACACGTTCCTTCTCCGCTCCCTCTTCTGTCTTCTTCCCTGGGTCCTCAGTCCTGATCCTCCCTTCCGTGCGCCCTCTCTCCACCCTTATTCCGGCCTCCCCTCCTTTTTCACTGGCTCTCTCGCCTGTCAACTTCCCTCCCGCGCCCTCTCCCTTCTGTGCCCTCACTTCCTGCTGAGCCGCATGCTCACCTGGCAGGCATCCTTCCCAGCAACACCACCTGCACACACCATGTTGTCTGTGATTCTCCCGGGGAACACGGCCTGACAGGCACCCGTGGGGACAATGGAGAGATTCAGGCACTGGAGTCGGTCTGGGAATGGATCTGGGGAGAGAAGCCAGTGCACAGGGCTCCTCCAAGCTTCCTTCTTGAGGTCACACCCTTGTGTCCAACGAAGCCTCATCTAAGTCTGGACTTCTGCGCCCAGCATTTACAGCATTACCCTAAAACCCCTGGAGTTCCAGATGTACCCCTCAGTTTCATAGTGCCCCGCGACCTTTGACCTCACTACCTTCCTGTGCTGGTTTCTCCATCAGTCTTCCTTCTGACCCCATGTCCTTGTCCTCACCCTAACTTTCATTTCCTGTATCCCTAACTCCAAACTGTCTTCTGACCATAGCTTATTTGACCCAAGTCTCCATGAGCCCAAATTTCCAGCCCCACACTCCCAACTCCATGACTTCCAATCTGGGACGTGTGACAAAATTCCAGTTTTTAACTTCAAGGCAGACCGGCTCTGTAACATCTGGATTCCTTGACCTGAGCTCCAGTGACCTCTAACCCCTGAGCATGTGACCTACATTCTATTTGTATGTGACCTTTGCTCTAGTCCGATGACCCTGAGTTCACTCTGCACTCTGTTCTGACTCCATACCCACACTTTCACCTCTTTGACCATCGTGGTCCTGGCGGTTCACACCTGACCCTGTCCCAACCCTCCTCCCTGCACAGCCCGTCTCGCCCCACCCTGGCCCGGAGCTGGTCCCTCACCCCATGGTTGGTTGGTGGTGCCCCAGCCTGAGATGTGGCAGTTGGTGCCAGCAGTGGCACAGGAGCTGGGCAGGGGCAGCGGCTGGACGCTGCGGGTGAGGCGGGCGGGGGTGCGCAGCCGCAGGAGCCGGAGGTCGTGCTCATGGCTTTGCAGGGCTCCGCGGTAGTCGGGGTGGGTCACGGAGAGGCCGCTGCGCCGGATCTGCTCCGTCCAGTCCAGCCTGCTCAGGCTGTGCTCCCCCAGGCGCACCCAGTACCTGCTGGGGGCAGTGGCTGAGTGGGTGGCAGGGGCAGCACGGGGCTCTTTGTGATGGCCTCCCTGCTACCTGCACCTGGGTCTCCAGGTCTCTGTCCCTAGCTCTCTCTCCTGGGGGTGTCCACTCCACGCTCGTCTTTCCTCTGCTCTCAGCCCCCGAGACTCCAGAGGCAGCGGCCTGCCTGGGTCCACAACCCGTTGGGCGTGAAGAGGCAGTGCCTCTCTGTCCTGCTGCGTCTCAGTCCCCGAGCCTCTCTGCTCCTTGGTGGCAGAGTTCCCTTTTCACTAAAAGTTCCAGAGTACCAGACTTAGAAAATGTACTGGGGAACTGACAGCCATAGTCTCTGTAGGTCCAGACTGGGTCAGGGAAAGGTCGGGGCTGATGACAGATGCCACACAGGAAAGGAAGGGCGCACAAGGAAATGGAGGGCGTAGTGCGCAGCTTCTGAGGAATTCCTTGGCCTTTCACCCGCCCAAGCACAATCTTGAGGAAGCTGAGTCCTGTCTAACCTCAGACTGCCGCAGGACCAGCTTTGCACATCTCAGCCCCTCACTGTAGCCCTGTCAGGCAAGAGATGCCTCCCCGTGGCCTCCTTCACCCCGTCCAGGGCCCCTACGCTGGGTCTTACCTGCCACTGCAGTGAGCCGCTGTGAGTACCCACTGAGGGTCAATGAGGACCCCCCCACAGCGCAAGTTGGTGCCCTCAAACAGCCCCACCTGCCAGGGCTGCGAGTGAGGGACACACTCAACACCATCGAAGATCTTCTCTCTGTCTGCCTGGCTGATACCTGGCACGGGGCGCAGCAGAGACGGGGTCAGAGAGAACAACTGTGGGCACTGGGTGGGCAGAGGGGGCCCTTTCTATTCCTTGTGCTGGGCTGAGGTTGGAGCTGAGCTGGGGAGGTGGAGGCTGCCTGGGACGGTGAAGGGACCCACCCTGGTGCTTGCTCCCGCTGCCCATGAACTCACCAAGGACGCACAGGAGCAGGAAGATGCCAGGCCTCATGGTGGCTGCCTGGGTCTGGGGAAAGTGAGGGTCACAGAGGTCAGCCTCCCTGTGCCCAGCTCTGCCTGGTCTCCCTTTCCCCACCATGCCAGCATCTGCCCCTTCTCACCTTGTGTCTCATCTGCAAGTCCTCTGTGTGCCTTGGGCTGAGCCTGTCTGCGTCTCGGCTATTCCTCTGTCTACCTACCTGCCGGCCACTGTGCCAGCCAGCCCTCCCACTGTCCACCTGGCACCTCTGCCACCTGACATGCTGCCCCACCTGTCCCCTTTCCTTCTGTCTGTCTGCCCCAGGCCCCAGGCTGGCAGGCTTTTAGCTCTTGCTGGACCAGCCTGCCCAATTTCCGTGTTGAGGGAAGGGGACTGGAAGGATGGGGTGGGGCTGCTCTGATCCCACAGGAGGCTTTTCTGCTGTGATTGAGCTTCTCTGCTGAGCGGAGGGGAGGAGGAAGGGCGCAGGGTGGGAGGACACAGCCCATTCCCTGTCCTCCCGACCAGCCTGCAGCCTGGGACAGTGACTCAGCATGACTGTGGCGTGAGGTCCTAATCCCCACTCCAGTGAGGACAAGCAGAGAGGAGGGACCACCCTGGGCGCCCAGGACAGGGAGGGGCAGGAGGGAGAGGCTGCAGGAGCAGGGCGAGGTGCAGCCGCACTGAGAACAGGGAGCCCGAGAGAGGAAGGAAGAGATTGCGACCCCGTGGACAGGAGAGGCAGGGAAGGTGCCCGGGCGGCCCGTGACAACGGGTGGACTGAACGTGGAACTGCACAGACAGCTCTGCTTCCTGGGAGGCGGCACATGTGCGCACATGCGCGCGCGCACACACGCACATGCGCACATGCACACATGCACTCGTGCACATACACGCAAATGCGCACAGGCGCATACAATGCGTACTCACGCACACAATATAGTCTTCTCACCGATTCTGTGAAAACTTTTCTTTACATAAGACCTTCCATTGCTTAAATAAACCCAGAAGAAGAAAGAGATACAGGAAGATAGAAACGGCAAAGCCAAAGAGAGCCCGAGTGGGATAGGAGACCGGCAAGGAGAGAAAGGAGAAATATCAAGGAACAAAAGAAGTTGCTCCACTGTTTCTGAGCTTTCTGTTCACCAGGAAGAAAAAGAGGGAGAGAGAAGACTCAGGAGGGAATGGGAGCGGGGCCTGCAGAGCTGGCGGAACAGGAAGAGGCAGAGAGGAGGATGTCACCCCATCCATTTTCCGTGCGCCTATGTCCCTGTCTTCTTTTGCATTTTAATAACTTCAGCAAATAAAACTTGAGCATTTTATTTGGTCTAGAAACCACCTAACTCACTCCTCCCTTTTTGTGGAATTTGTGGAAATCAATTTATTGAGGTATAATTGACACAATAAAATTCACCCTGCTGCCCTGCCGGATGGCGTGAAGGCCGGCCACGCCACGGCCTCTGACTTTCTCAGGGAAGCTGGAAATTTATAGCAGGATTTTTCTTGGGATTCATCCTGGGATTTATAGTAGGATATTTCCTGGTCTAAGACACTGAAAAAAAGAAAATAAAACTGTGTGCTTAACAGAGTGAATCTCTCTCTCTCTCTCTCTGTCTCCCTTTCCCTGTGTACAATTGATATAACACAAAAAATTCCATTTTAGCCAGTTTAACTCAACAAGGCAGTGCCTTCCACCACAGTCATGGTTTCATAAGGTTGCTTACCCGTGAGTGCTTCCAGAACATCTTCATCAGCCCCCAGAGAAACCTTTTATCTATTGATTGCATGCCCATCAACTAATGATACATAAAATAAGTTCCATCCGCACAATGGACAAAGCCCCAGCTCTTTAGTGTGGCCTTCGCGGCCCTGCATGATCTGGATTCAGCCCCTCTTGGATCCGGACTTTCGGGGTCTAAAAATGCCAGATAACTGTGTCCCAGAGCTTGCCTTTCTTCACCTTGCAGGGCCCCATCCTCATTGTTTTCAGGACAATTCTCTCCACTCTGACAAGCTGCACCTGCCAGGAAGCCTCTCAGCTGCCCAGGCCCAGTGCTTCGACCCCCCCCTCCCCCAACTTCAGTGGAAGCAGAAGCCAGGGTTGTCTTCTCTGCACTCCTGCGTTCCCAGCATGGGCTGTGGGCAAGTATTTCTGAGTGCGAGAATAAACACAGGTCTGAATGTGCTTCCCCACCTGGGACTTCGGCCACCTGCCGGGCTCACCCCGCTGATGCGCAGCCCGTCCAGAGACAGACGCAGAGACAGACAATGCATGCACATATCCTAAGACGGTGGAGGGTGCTGGGTATGCACAGCATGGGGCTTTCTTGGGGAGCAGGGCTGTTTCCACCCTGGTCCAGAAGAGCCAGAGGGAGACCAGGTCCGGGTGAGGCTTCTGGTGCACAGGTCAGGGTCTGTGTGGTCTGAAGGAGCACTGGAACTGGCCTCCTTTGCTTTCCATTCTTTTCCTCCCATCTCTTCTTCCTTTCTTTTCCACTACTGGCTTTGACATTGAACTACTTCCCTAGCCCGTTTTAATTTTTTATTTTGAGACAGTCTTACTTAGTTGCTGGAACTTGGGATCGCCTGCCTCAGCCTCCCAAAGTCCCACACCTGGCCACCCCGGGGTTTTGTTGACTTGGAGAAGAAGGGGAGGAGACAAGGAAAGACTTTAACAAGTTTGCAGCGGTCAACCATTAAACCAAAGGAGGCCAGCTCTTTTTGAAAATCCCTCCTAAGCCTGGCTGATGGCCGAGGGTGTCGTGTGTGTGTGTGTGTGTGTGTGTGTGTGTGTGTGCACGTGTGCGCGTGTACTTGTGTGCGCAGCTAGCATGGTGCCCTGTGAGCCCCACACCCTCGTTCAGCAGGGAAGGTGGCTGCTCCTCAGGGGCCTGGCCCGGGGCCAGCCTTCAAAGGAGAGGAGGGTGTCATGGGATTTTTAGGGGAGTAGGGGTGGCTCCACTTGCGACAGCTTCTGTGTGCAGTGTGAATGATCACCGTGCGGGGCACCCGTGAAGCCCCGGCCCCAGGTCGGTGCTGCTGTCCCCTGGGCGGGTGCTGTTGAGTGAGCACTGAGGGGATGGCTGACATCCAGCCAGTCACGAGCCTGCCCCTCATCCGGACGTCCTGGGAAGCCCGGTGCTGTGGGCGGGAGGAGCTGCCGTCCACAGAGCCCGACCATCAGCGCCCGCCGCGCAGGTAAAGCTGGGGCTCCCTGGTGGCTGGGGTCAGGGGCATCTGCAGCAACTGTGCTGAGGAGGGAGGTCTCAGAACTGTGCTAGATGCGCGTGCTGAGTCCAGGGCTCCTGGCAGGGGGCGCAGCTAGGCACCAAGATCAGTGCTGAGCCTCTGTTTCTGGAACAGCCTCCCATGGGAACAGGAGGGGCCTCTTCCTGGACGGAGCAGGAGATGGGGGCCATTGCCTGCCCAGCTGGCAGCATGGCAGGAGGTGGCCAGAGCCCTGTGGTGAAGGGGTCTCTGGGGCTGCGTGTGTCCCCTTGTGTGCATTTGGACAAATGCTATGCCAGTGCAGGGCAGGTTGTCTAGCCACAGTGTGCGCTCCTGTGCAGAGTTTGCAGATGTGTCTGGAGCCCAGTGAGGCCTGGGATGTTCAGGGTTTGTTTTAAATTGTGTTTAATGGTTTTTTCTTGACACGGCCAAGAGTGGGAGTGGCTCTTGTGTCCCTAAATGATTTTCAGGAGCCCATGGAGGTGGGATCTTGTGCTCTGTGTATCTGGCTCATTCTGCTCCTTCTTGTTTTGTAGGAGGCGTGCCCGATGTGTTGAACCCAGGACCTTCACATTGAGCTTCATCCTCAGCCCTTTTAAAAATTTTTTGGTTTGTGACCAAGTCTCACTCAGTTGCCCAGACTGGGCTCAGACTTGAGATCCTCCTGCCTCAGCTTCCCAGAGTGCTGGGGTTAAGCACCACCCCACCTTGCTGTGTAAGCTCTTGTGTGGGTATGTATGTCTCCTACACAATGTGGAAGCTGAATCTCCTGGAGACGGGTGATGTCACCAGTGTGACTGTCACAACTCCACGTCCACAGCCTGACGTCACATCTGCTTCTTGAGAAGGCTGGTACAGTGACTGGCATGCATGTGATGGGGCTCAGGACATGATACCCTAAAGTATGGAGCGTGGGTGCCCTGAGAAGACTCGCACGTTGCTTCACCGCAGGATAACCCTGACAGGATTCTCCCTCCCTCCCTCCCTTCTTTCTTTCCTTCCTTCCTTCCTTCTCTCTTCACTCACCCCCCTGCCTTTTCTTTCTGTCCTTTCTTTCTTTTGTAATATGAGGACTGAAGCCCCGGAGGACCAAGCTACAAACCCAGCCCTTCTTTTTTTTTTTTTTTAAGGTTTTTTGAGACAGGGTCTTGCTTTGGGGTTGAGGCTGGCCCTGAGCTCAGCCTCCAACTCACATCACAGCAATCCTCCTGCCTCTTCCTCCCGAGTGCTGGGATTACGGGCATGAGCCACCACGCCTGGCACTGTGGTATGTGGTACTGATTGCTGCTGGGGTGAGTCTCCATGCCCAGTATTGTTATGTGGCGAACCCGGGTACTTGCGCTTGCAAGACAGGCTCTGGAACCACTGAGCTATATCCCCGGCCCAAACCCAGCCCTTCTGACCTGTACATTTGGAGCAGGGTCCCGGGAAGTTGCCTGGGCTGCCTTTGAACTTGCAACCCTGCTGCCTCAGCCTCCGGTGTAACTGGAGTCACAGGCACCTGCCCCAAGCCCAGCATTTCCGAAGCCTTCATTTCCGACCTTCATTTCCGAAGCCCCACAGTTCGTCTCAAGTTGGGTTCCACGCATTTATTGTACTTTCCCTCCTCACAGGAGTGTTGGCTGTGGACATTGAAATGTGTAAGGAGAAGGTGTCTCATCTTCCCTTCCCTGGTCCTGTAGTGTGTGTGGCGGCCAGCCTGTGACGCTGCATGCTTTTGGAGGAGGCTGACTGTAGCTGTGGCCATGTTCCTGCAGGCATCAGCTGGAGCTGCTCAGCCGCCACCCGGTCAGCGCCTCGGGCAGGCAGGGGCACCATGGGCGGGCAGGGCCCAGCATCAGGGCTGCAGAACCCATCTCTCGGTGCCGTAGACAGGAGATGCCGTGGGGCATTGCCGCCTCCACAGAGGGCTGCTGATGGCGCTCCTGCTCTGGGCCCTGGCTGCAGAGGCTTCAGCTCTCCCGGGGTTGGGAGGCCTGGTCCTGCTGTGCTCAGCCCAGGAAGTGCCCAGACACCCTGTCCCTTTCCTGGGCAGAGCACCCACCAACTCACCAGGGGTGTTCAGGACCCCGTACTGTGTCCAGCTGGTCTCTGGTCTCCGTGGTGACTCCTTCAGGAGTACAGGGAGCAACTTACCTAAATTTAGTAGGATCCCCAGGTAGAAGCGGAAGCCTCGCCTCACGTTGCTTAAGCTTCCTATTGCTTAAGATTTGATGTATATTTAATTCAGAATCAGTTGGCAGATCCTCTTGAAATCGTGTGTGTGTGTGTGTGTGGTGGGGGGCTGGGGACTGAACCCAGGGCCTTCACCCTGAGCTCCTCCCGAGCCCTTTCAACAATTTCTTTTTCTGAGATGGAGACTCAGGAGATTGGCCAGGGGGTGATTCTCCTACGATGCCTTCCCCTAGGGCTGAGATGACAGATGTTCACCCCTGTACCAGGCTTGTGCTTGAATTTGTGTTGTACAACGAGCAGTTGGGGGTGGTTTTTGGCAGTCTCAGAGACTGAGTGCAGGACCTCTGCACCGAGAGACACATCCGTAGCTCATTAGTTATTTTGAGACAGAGTCTTGCTAAGTCAGGCTCAGGTCGCATCACCATCCCCCGAGCTTCCCAATGTGCTGGGACTGCAGAGGGGCACGACCAAGACTGCTGGTGGTATGAATTGTTTTAGGGAAATTTGAGTTTTCAGTGAGGTTATACTGTGGACCTGTTTTAGTTCTTTCTTTCTTCTCATATCCAGATTTCATCTTGATTTTTAAATTTATAGTTAACAAGTAAAAATTGCATGTTTTACAGTGTGCTGCTTGATGTTTCGAAATATGCAGGCATTGTGGATGGCTAAATCGAGCAGTGGATCACACACATTACTTCACATGCTTGTCATTGTTTTGTGGTGAGGGAACTGAAGTCTGTGTGTGGCTGTTTTCCAGTGTACAAGGCACTGTTGTGAGCTATGCTCACTGTACTGAACAATAGGCTTCTTGCCGTCCTTCTCCCGTCTAAACCTGTGTTGTTACTGGATGTACTTGGCATGTGTAGCTTCTTTCTGCACTGTTCATGTTTTATGTTTTCTTTTTTCCCCTCCAGAACCTCAGATCAATGTTTTCCTGACCAGACTCTCCCAACAAATGATGGCTTTCTTGTGTTTGAAGACATTTGCTTCTGTCGGGTTAAATCAGGGTCTCTGTGGACACCGTGGGTGCCCGTCCCTGAGCTCTGAGGATTCATGTCTGTGTTGTGGTTGAGGCAGCCACAGGGGGGCCAGCTTGTGGTAGGAGAGCGTCCTCAGCTCACAACACTGGAACTGTCCCTCCACACGAGGACTGTGACCTGCTGAGCCACAGAACAGGGAGCCACATTGACGGTGACATCCAGCCACGGGACTCATGTGAGACGTGGTCCAGCCAAGTCGTGCACCCAAGGACCCCTGTTCCTAAATGCCAACCACAGGCACTGTCCTAGGCTACTTAAACCGATGGGGCGCCTCTAGGGTCTTGGCAACACGGCCCATGGCAGCACAGCTCAGGGAGGCCACCCCCCCACCCCATCCTCCTGTAGGGTCTCATCAGGGATGGACCCTTGGGGTCTTGGTTGTCACCCAGGGCCAGCTGTGCAGTCATCAGTGACAGGACATCCCTCGGGAGTGGTGTCAGTTTTGGTATGTAAGCAGCTCTAGGTGCAGAAGACCACAGGCCCTTGCAGCCCTGGCTCAGTGTCCCCTCCAGAGAGCTTCCCCTGGGCTCCTCAAAGCTCCCACAACCTGTCGGCTTTTCTCATCTACCCCTTGACTTCTTGGAATGGAAACATAGTCCTTTTGTGTGTGTGCGTGATGCTGGGAATTCAACCCAGGGCCTTTCCCCCTGAGCCACACTTTCTATTTGGGGACAGGGTCTTGCTAAGTCTCTAAATTGCCTCGGTTATCTTTGAACTTGAAACTGTTCTGCTCAAAGTCTGAGGATTCTGGGCTCACAGGATGGGCCACCACATCCAGGGAAGCTGCCTTTTGGCCCCTTTTAGCTGAGAGGTCCAACCCAGTTTCTTGCACGGGCCTCCCAGTGGGTTGGTGCTGGAGGTGAGGCCCAGAGGCTGTGTGGAAGTGTGGGCGAAGTCACTGCGACCCCCTCAGTCTAGAATGGGGACGGTGATGTCATTTCTCTCAGACAGAACCTGGGGAGAACGCAGTACAAGGGCTTCCTGTGCTGAGAGCTGGACACATGCCTGGACACGGGGTGGCGTCGCTGAGACGGAGCCCTCCGGGAGGCCCGTCCTTTCCACCTGTCCTCTAGATTCCTTCCCCACACAGGTTCCCATTGTTGTGAAAAATCCTCTGGGCGAAAACAGGAAGAGGAGGCAGGTGGCTCTGAAACCCCAGGAAGGGAAGCCTCACCTCCTGGCCGGCTTTCCTGGATTGCAGAGCTGCTGGGAGGCAGACTCTGCAGCTCAGCTATGTCATTATTTTCTGTTCCACAGGAAGGCTCTGGGCGGCTGCCTCCTACTCCCTCAAATCCCCAGCTGTCACTCAAGGCAGCTGGCTGTGGTGCTGGGACCTTGGAGACATAGCATCATCCCAATTATGTCAGTGACAGGAGCACGTAAACCATAACAATAACGCTGACAGCTGCCACTTATTACACACTCACTCTGTACATGGCGTTCTCAGGGCTGGCCGCGTAGTAATCCAGCTAATCCTCCCAATGGCCCTCGAGAGCTGGTGTTATTTTTTTAACTTAAAAATGTTTATTAAGCCAGATGTAGTGGTGCATGCCTGTGATCCCTGCATCTTGGAAGGCTGAGGGAAGAGGATCACAGGTTTGAGGCCAGCCTGGGTAACTTCGTGAAACCCTGTCCGAAAGCAAAATGAAAAAACCCTGGAGAGAGCTTAGTGATGAAAAGCTGGCCTAGCGTGTCCAAGGGCCTGAGTTTAACAGCCAGTGCCACCCAGTCCTGCTGTGAATACTGCTAGCACCACCAGCACCAGCACCACCACTGAACCTAGTTCTTGGTGCTCAGACAAAGATAGTCAGGCAGTCTTTGTGACTGGGTGGTACGTTATCGTGACTGACCCCCACAAGACTCTTGTTTTCCGTATCTCCCTTCATCGTAGTTTCCCTTTGATATTGTCTTTATCACTATCTCTTGCGCTTATTCATGTGTCTTGTTTGCTTTTCCTTCACCGTTGTTCTTGTTACCCTGCATCCTTTGCTGCTATCTTTGTTACTGTGTGTCTTTTGGATTGCATTTGTTGTCACAATTTTTTTCAGTAAGGGGAAGTTCTGATGACTAGCCATTTAGGGTGTATAATTTGGTGGCATTTAGTGCATTCACAGTGTTGTAGATCTATTCTATCATTTTATTGTGTGCTCCTAGAAGTTGTATTGTGCTTTTGTGTAATGTATTTTATTTTTCTGTGAGTGGTCTTATGGTACCATAATGTCGTTCTTACTGAACTACACTATTTGTTTTTCATCATAGTAAGTCATTATTTTTCCCATCTTTGGTGCTTGTTGTAGTAAATCTTGGGAACTGCAGGCACCACACTACCTCCCCTGTGCCAAGCCGGGGGAAGGTCCCCTCCTCCTTCTGTCTTTTCAGTGCCTTGTGCCCCCTTTGCTCACACCCCCTGCCCTGCCCAGTCCTGGACAACCGCTGATTTATACTTTGCCACAAACTTCACTTACGTGTTTGGCTTCTTTCACCAGCTCAGAGCACGTCAGATTACCCATGTTTTCGCCAGCATCTGTGCACCTCACTCTTTCTTGCGGCGGAGCTGTGCGCCTCTGTGTGGTTCTTCCACACCTTGTTTATCCATCTGCCAGTTGCTGGCCACCTGGGTGGCTTCCAGTTTCTGGTGATTACAAATATTGCTACTATGAACACTTCTCTACAGATCATTGTGTGGACATATGTTTTCATTTCTCTTGGGTAAACACTTGGGAGTGAAACTGCCAGGTCATATGATAGAAGAAGTTGCCAAATGTTTTCTTGAAGAGGTTGGACCAATTTGCACCGCCAGCAGCCGTGCTTAGTGCTCTGTTCTCCTCGCAACGCATTCCTTAGCTCTGAACCTTTATGATACAGTTCACGTGACCTCTGTGCACGTCTAGGCTGTTCTTCCAACTGCGATGTCCCTCAGGGTGGCGACACCCAGCACAGTCTCCTATCTCTCCCCATGAGCTAGCACTTGGATTTCCCTCACAGCTACAGAGACCTCAGCAGTCACTTCTTTCTTCCCCATTGTGATGTGCATGACCATTGTCCCTGGGCGAACACTCAGGAATGGGGCTCCCGGGTCAAGGGCCCCAATAATGGATGCTGAGCTTATATTTGGATAGACCATCAGAAGCTGGAATGTTGAGAATGTGCATCGCCCACCAACCGCCACAGGGGAGCCACACATCAGGGCTGCCGGGAGCTGTCCAGCACTGCAAGAGGCTGTCCCACTGCTGATGGCCAGGCGGGGGAAACCCACAAGACAGTTTCTACTGAATTTGCATCATTTTTGCACCATCATAAGACTGAAAAATTCTAACTTGAACCCTTGAAAATTGGGGAGTTTCTATATTTAAGATCAATACTCATCTTTTCATAAGGGCATTGTGTATTTCTTTCTGGACCTCCTGTTCATGTCTTTTCCTCATTCCTGTCATTAATCTGCAGCATTTCCTTCAATACTCAAGACAGAAGCCCCAGATCAATGTTATTGTAGGTGGCAAATATCTCCTAGCGAGGCTGTCCTTTACAGTTTTACTCTGTCCATGAGGCTTTGTTGAGTACAAATGCTTATCTTCAATATAATCAGATTAAACGGTTCTTGGAGTCTAGATTGGTCCTCTCAAAGTTTTACAATGTCCTTCTCATCCCTCAGTCACACTCATGGTCTCTCCTGTTATCCCTCCTTCCTTTTGTGGTCCGACATTTTGCTGTTAGGTGTTAAGACCAACTGTGTTAAGTACCCCTGTCACCCACTGGAATGATGCCCATGGAAGTGACCCACAGGTGACCTGGTTCAGTGAGAGACAGCCAGATATGACTGGGAACCTGTGCCCCCTCCCTGCTCTGATGTGTGCTTACTTCTTCATGGGGACCCTGTGAACAGAGATCTCTGTGTGCAGATTTTCAGAGATGACCTTATGCTTTGTCCTTCTGATGGCCCTGGCAACAGCAGTAGGTCCTGCTACTAGAGGTGGGGGACTGAGGACCCCCAAATGACTCTAAATCAGTCACCCTTCCTACCCAAGGGGGCTGGTCACGGTCCCTGGCAGGTACCAAAATACACATGCTCCAGCCCTTCCTATAGCAGGTATCTCTGTGTACACCTTAAACAGCTCTGGACAATGTATGAACACCCAACACAGGGTGAACCCATGTCAATAGGTATTACGGTGTGTGTTGTTTTTGGTGCTGAGGACCAAACCCAGGGTCTTGTATACCACTGAGAGATCCCTGTATCTCTAATAGATTTTGTGCAGGTGTTTCTTAACGCAAAAAAGAAGAAAATAGTTTGCACATGTTCAGCATGGACACAATTTTCTGATTATTTTTTAACTAGAGACTGGTTGAGCCTGAGGATGCAAAACTGGAGGGAAAGGAGGGCTGGGGCTGCAGTCTTCGCACATAGAACCCGGGCACGATGGGGTACTCATCCTCGATCCTTACCTTCACCCCAACACGAGACAGCTGATCCTTCTTACTCATTAATTCTGTCTTTTCAAATTTACCAACTCTATAAAAACCAGCCCACTCCTGAACTGACACTCTTGGGAGTCTCTCATATCAGCTGTTTTCCTGTAAATATGCGCCTTTTATCTGGTCTCTTTGATATCAAGGTTTCGATATTTTTGTGCTTTTGTGGGGTGCAGTTTGACTGTTTAATGTGTGTTTTGAGCATAGTGTTGAAGTTCTGTCTGGGCTGGGAGGGACCAGAGAGGTGGGAGGGGAAGCAAAAAGGATCAAAATGTGGTGTGACTACGTTCCCTATAGCTACTATGCATTTCAAACCCACAAAAATAAAGAAAAAGGAAACTGTTATATACCCAGTGGAGAGCTACACACACGAGATAAACTTGGCTTAGACTGAGCCATAGCGAATCAAGAGTGTCTATTTTTTTCCTTCTTTTTTTTCTTTGAGACAGGATCTCACTTTGTAGATCCAGCTGGCCTTGACTCACTATGTAGCCCAGGCCAGCCTCAAACTCACTTCAATCCTTCTGCCTCTGCCTCCTGAGTGCTGAGATTACAGGCGTGAGCCACCACACCCGGCATTGTTGTTTGTGGTAACTGAGGATCAAATTTGAGACCTTGTGCTTGCCAGGCAGGCACTGGAACCACTGAGCTAAACCCCAGCCCAGCAGTGGTGTCTATTAAGTGAGGTATTTTTTTCAACAAAGACATTCCTGTGATGTATATTTATCAGTTGGCAGGACCACTGTGGCTTGCAGAAACCTAACTCTGTGCTCCCCAGGAGCCGTGAATGGTTCACTACTTGTTAGTTCAGTGTTTGGTGATGATGTGGAACATGATTACTGTGCAGGAGAACCGCCTCTATTGCTGAGTTTCTCTGGTGCTGCTGCAAAGCTTTTCTAATCTCTGCACAACTCCACCTGCTCTGACCCAGGCCCTCACCTGCCTCCTGAGACCCAGGGCCAGTCCTGGGTCCCCCTCTTCCCATCCTGCCTCATGGTCCACAAGCCTCACCTGGGAGCCTGCAGGATGACACCATCTCAGGTGTGACTCTTCCCCTGTCCTCACCCCAGGGCCTCC